>JAUJYU010000060.1:0-21396 GCA_033995675.1 Nothrus silvestris
TAATTGAAACTTAAAGTGACAACAATATGTTGAA
This sequence comes from Nothrus silvestris, assembly GCA_033995675.1. Classification (NCBI taxonomy): domain Eukaryota; kingdom Metazoa; phylum Arthropoda; class Arachnida; order Sarcoptiformes; family Nothridae; genus Nothrus; species Nothrus silvestris. The sequence continues at coordinate 35 of JAUJYU010000060.1, forward strand.
ACCATAAACTCCAATAATATCATAATATGAACTCATTTTTTAAGAGAATTATACTTAACGTTTACTTTTGTAACAGATTTGACAAATTTCAGTAATTACTTAAAATATTAATCAAAACTTGGTGTCAAATCTGTTACAAAACTTACCATTTGTTTACAAAAATTAAATATTAATTGAAATGAAATAGTTTTCAAATTAATACATAAGTCATTTATATGTCATTTCAAAAGTGGCCAAAACAATCGCGCGTGTAATCACTTTTTCGTAATAAAATTCAATTAATTAGTATTAATACTAAATATAAGTTTCTAAAAATTTTAATATCACTTCAATCAAAGCTAACAATTTTAATGGTTTTTTAAAATCTAAATAATTTATTATGAATGACTACTCTTTAAAAGGAATAATACAAATGTTATCAAATATTTTGCAAATGTAAACAAAATTCTTAATAAATTATATAAAACATGAAAAAATTCTTTATATATAACATGAGAGTTAGTTTTCATTAAAAAAATTTACTCAGATTTTAATCAATTGAATGTTTTTCATCCAAAGACATAATAGAGTCAGAGATTTTGGTCCATTCGTCGATATATGACTGTAATGTTGGACTCAAAACCTGATTTACATGAAAATATTCACTGATATTATCATTGTTTAAGTGAAAGTTTTCCATCTCATGAGAATGTCTTAAATGATCCTTTGCTTCATTGAAATCAAAGCTAAAGTTAGACTTGTGTTCATTCGAAACATTTGTCTCACATTTAAGGCATTGAAACACTTGTTTACAATTAAAGTGTTGGAGAATATGGTCTTTAAACGAGTCATTATTAATTAGATTATCGTTAATCACTTCAAAATAGTTTCTATGAGTCATTGAATTAGTGATAAATAACCGATAATTAGATTTAATTGTATGACAAACGGGACAGAACTCTCTTCTAATGCGAACCAAATTTCTAAACTTATCGCTCGACTGAAAGTTGAGGTAAGAGTTGATCCAATTTAGCGAAAAATTATAATTTCTCACATTTATTAAATTGTCAGCATTTCGAGAATGTTCTGTATTATGTCTTTTGAAACCTTTGATGTCTCTGAACGTGGAATAACAGATATTACACTTCAACACAACTCCCAAGTGTTGTCTGTAGTGTTCAAAGGCTTCACTTTTGTCGATGAAATGTGTGTCTTCGGAACAGATTATACAGAAGTAATAAATAGGATTCGACTCTTCCGATTCATTTGAATCTTCTTGAGCTTCAACTTTAATGTTAGTACTAATATCTGGTTTAATATCAAATGGCATTTCAGTCTTTATTTGTGTGTTAACTGGCATTTGAGCTTCAGTTTGGTTTTGCTCTTCAATTACTGGCAATTGTGGTTCGCTTTGAACTTCTGGTTCTGATGTGTTTTCAACTTCAACTTCTGTTGAGGTTTGGACTTCTGAAAAGACTTCAAGTCCTGGTTCTTCAGTTTCCATTTGTGTCTCAACTTCTGATTGGATTTGGTTTTCAACTTGAGTTTCACTTTGATTTTGAACTTCATTTTGCACCTCATTTGCAACTTCTTCTTGAATTTGAGTATTTAATGAACTTTTCGCAACTTCCGGTTCTGGACAGACATCTAATTGTTGTGAATCATGTCGTAAACCATCCATTTTATTGTCTTCGCTCTAAATATAAGTAAAATTGAATAAAATTACAATTAACTTAATTGTGAAAACTAAATATAATGAATTACATCTACAATTTCTACATCACTCGTGTTCTCAATGCTCTCAACTTCACTGTCATCGCTATCACTACTGACATCGCTATCGCTATCAATCTTATTGAATAAACTCTTTTGACGGTTCTTCTCTTGTGCGACGCGATTATCGAACCAACTCTGGTTACGGAACGTATCCTTTTTGGCAGTTTCAGCACATCTTAAGCGACTCTCATCTACAAGAAGTTCATCATAAATAGTGATTGGATTATCACTATGAGTGTCATCAATAAAATCCAAACAGACATCTATAATAAGTTCGGTTTTACTATAAATCTCGGCGTAATTATCGTGAATGAAGTAATCCGTATTTAAATATTTAGTAACATTAGATTTTATTCGTCTTAAATCAAACTTGATTTGTTCCAAATGTCGATAAAATGTGTTTTTAATTCTCGTCGTAATCATCGAGAGATCGATAGGATATACAGGTTTTGGAACACATTCTTCGAGAAACACATTTCCCGACGAAGTCAATATCGAGGCATCGCTTAATTGCAAAATACGATTAAATCCTGAAGTTTTGTCAAAAATAAAATTAATGCTATTTTCAAAAAATGAGTCAAATGCAACATTTATACCTTTTTCTAAACGTTTACATTCAATATTACGTCCATATTCAGGCCAATCACTATTATCTATATTTGGTTCATAAAAAGCATATCTTTCATCATTAATAAGTGGAACCAAATTAGTTCGATCTTCGGGTAAATTAATGTAATCGATGACCTCTAAATCCCATGGACTCAAACGGATTACTTCATTGTCACACATATTCACGACTAAACTCTTATATAAAGATTCAGGAAATGATTGATTAAAAGCCGATTCATTAATAATTGCTCCGAATCTCCAATAATTGCCACAATTAGTTGTAGTCCTAAACTCGTCCCCTATTTTCCACTCGCGTTGTATTGACTTTTCATACATTTGTCTCAGAATTAAAAAGTCAGGAATGCCTTCAATTCTGTTGTAGCGAATGTGGAAGAAATTGATTGTTAACTTATTAGTGTTGGGATCCATTTCTGCCAATTGAAGTTTAACGAAATCAACACAATATTCTGACTCAAAGGCTATTTCGATCACTTTTGCGAATACTATTTCCATATCTTTATATTCCGTATCTTTATATTTATATGGATAGCGTCCCGGAATTTTCAAGTCTCTGCTGAGGACAGCGTCGATATACTCTTTATGTCCAACTCTTAAGTACACGACTTCGTCACCCAATTGTGGAATATATGGAAATTTGAAACAATCCGTTCTTGTCATCCATTCTATTGATATCAAATCAAAAGTTTTCAATAAATAAATGCAAAGCAAAATCACTTTTATATTTAAAAATTAGAATTATTGCTAAATATTTATATCAATTTATTAATTAATATTTAGTTAATATTAGAAACAATTATTGCTAACTGAATGGTGAGACAGTTGATGGCTTGTTTAGCTTAACTTCTTGTTTAGGCGTTTTCTTCAAATTAAATGTGGACACGGCTTGTGCTATATTTTTACCACTGAAGGCATCTCTTGCGAAGTCTCTATGTCTTTTTGGTTGTGGTTCTGATGACTGAGAATGTGATGCACGAGCTTTGCGTTTAAGTGATGCACGTGTTTGTGATGGTTGTGGTGTTTGTGATGGTTGTGGTGTTGGAGTTGGTTGTGGTGATTGTGATTCATTAGATAAGATGCCATTGATTGCGCCCATTGAATGATTTACTGATTCATTACTAACTCAATGTTTGAGATATTCAATTATTAGAACAATATTTAAAACATAATAAATATAAAACTTATTGTGCATTTAAATTGCATTACATTTGCATAAAAATTGAAAGATTATGCGCAAAAAATAGTATTTATAAAATAGGAATATATTTAATTATAGTCTGTTTTATAAAAACTGCTACAATTTTTACCAATAGCTTTAAAAGTATAAATACAGGAATACCAGTAAAGCTATGTCCCTACTATCACTTGAGTCTCCCTTCCTTCAGATTTGAAGGGATCCCTTCAAGTCAAGGAAGGGAGACTCAAGTGATAGTAGGGACAGCTCTTCCCTTCCTTAAGGCTTAATATCGATAATTTAAGCTAAATTAATCTAATTTAAATTGTTTTACACTATTCAAATTTTTTTATCTGTTAATATTATTTAAATTAAACTAAATTAAACAAAAATTAAACAATAAACTAAATATTATTTCATCTTATACAAAAATTTTATAATTCAACTTTAATTAATTTATGAATAAAATGATAAAATGATTAAATCAATAATTAAAATTGTTAAAATAGTTTAAATTGATTATTATTAATTTGAGTTAATATAGTTTTGTATCTCAAGAAACTATTTTGAAAGAAGCACAATAGAGACGCTCCTTCCTTGAGATACATTTGAAGGAAGGGAGAATCAAGTGATAATAGGGACATAGCTTTAGCAATTCATCACTTCATAGAGTGGTGACGAGTGGCGACGTCTGTAGAGCAGTGTGTATGCTGTTTATGGGGTAAAGGAGACGAGGAATCATCCATTAATTATGTGTTGCAAAAATGCCACTCTCGTGACCACCACCACTCCATGTAACGCATTTTCTAACATTACCTTCTATGGCTGTAACAAATGCAGTGAAACCCCTCCCACTCCCACTAATTGTTTACATAATTAATGTTTAGGCCAAACAGAGAGCACAGAGACTGCTCAGAAACATCACGTTTTCTTTTTATATATGCGTCGGTTGTGTTGTTCGCCAGCATTACATGCATTACATAATGACGACAACTGCTAACTGAATGGCAAGTGTTGTCCTTTAAAAGATCAAACGCTACACAACACCACTCTTTTTGACAATAAGTACCAAATTTAAAAAACTGGAGCGGACTTTATAATTACTATTTGGACGGTCTTTAACGGAAACAGTACAGTGAGTATAATATAGCCAAACATTGATTTCATTTAATTGTTTAAATTGATTTCACATTGTTTTTAACAATATGAAAATGTCATATCAATATTGATATTATTTGTACTAATCCGCATATTAAGCAATTGAGTGACACGTCGACAATGTATAACCGTTTCTATTAATTCAATATTCATTTTCTATTATTAATAATTCAATAATAAATGTAAAGCAATTCATTATTAATAAGTCAATTATTATTAGCCATTATTTAAATGCGTTAATAAATATATTCACAAAAGCGTAGTATTGGGTTTGCGCTGAGTTTTGCTAAAATGTGATCTCTATATAAATCTCAATGTTGTCTATCGTATAATACGTGGCATTAATATCAATGCAACTATAATATGGCACTAATATTGCTTAACATACCTTTATTTTAATTTAATTCTTTACACTTGAATTATTATTATATAAAATATTAAAAATATTTAACTGGATTTTAATATAAATGTGTTTAATATGCGATTTTTGGGATTGAAATGAATTGTTATTTTGTTGTGTTTTTGAAATATAATAAGAACCGACTTTTTATTTACTTTAGTTTTGAATGTTTTAAAAATGGATTTAATTAATAATTTTCGTAAAAGATAGTGAAAAAGTGATATGAATTAAGAAAATATTGATATTAATAGATATGAATACATAATATAGTATACCTTTTTGTGCAGCCGTACTGTCAAGACTCGGAACTGATTACCCCGACTATGAATCCGGAAACAGCGATTCCTCACGCCTTTGACGGCCACTATTCAGGTGTTGCGCAATTGCCAACTATGGCAGCCATGAGTGACCCCAACCCTAACCCGAACGGGCATTCGGCTCACATGAGCGCACATTACGACGTGAACGCAATCGGTCAACACCTGACACCACAACCTGTTGAGGACCAGTATTACAACAGCGGCAGCGGTGACGCCGTCTCATATGACGACATATTTCCAGCACTTCCAGAGAGTGAGTCTCGAACTGACTCAGAGGACACAGTTGTCAACAATGTTGGACTGCAGTGGAACCAGAAAATGAAAATGAAGTCTTCGTTCATAACACAGGTGTTTCGAGTGGCGCCCGAAGAGAGAAAGTATAGGGAACTGAACAGTCGGTTCGGAGAGCAGGCCGAACAGGCCAAGGTCTGCGCCGACATCATGAATAAGACCAACGCTCACATCGAGATGAGTGTCTCCAAAGACGGAACTCTCACTTTCTTGATTACCGGCAAAGAAGACGCAGTTCTTTTGGCCAAAAGAATGATATCTTCAGAACTGCAAACGCAAGCGAGTGCTTCCCTTCCCATTCCTAAAGAGCACCACCGCTTCATTTTAGGCAAAAGTGGCAAAAAACTAACCGAATTAGAACAGAACACGGGAACCAAAATATATATTCCGAGACAGACGGATTCGTCCGATCAAATCAAAATACTGGGCACTAAAGAGGCCATCGATAAAGCAGTTCACGAAATTCAGCTCATCTCCAATGAGGCGGCGAGTCGTGCAAACGAACGCATATCTATTCCCAAAATATATCACCCCTTTATCTTCGGTCCGCACAATGCGACTCTCAATGCAATCATGACTGAGACCGGAGCTAAAGTCAATATTCCGCCGCCGAGTGTTAACAAAGAGGAGATCTCTATCACTGGCGAAAGAGATGCTGTCCTTTTGGCCAAAGAAAAGGTTATGAGAATATTCGAAGACAAACAGAAGAAGTGTCAAACAGTCTCTATGGAAGTGAGGAAATCACAACATAAGTATATAATTGGACACAAAGGGCAGACTTTGAACGATATCTTTCTTCAAACGGGAGTTTCAGTGGAAATGCCTTCGACTGACAGTAATAGTGAAACGATTACTTTGAGAGGAGAACAGGAGAAGTTGGGACCGGCTCTGACTGTGCTGTACGAGAAGGCCCACAGCGAAGTGGACGCGGAGATCGACGTGCCCTCGTGGTATCACAAGTACATATTGGGACCCAAAGGCGCTAAGTTTCAAGAAATATCACAAGACTTCCAGAAAGTGAACGTTTCCTTTGTCACCAATGAAGACAAAATCAAAATGCACGGACCCGTCGCCGAAGTCGACAAAGCCAAGGAAGTCATCGGTGGAGTCATCAGAGAGATTAAATCAAAAATAGTGATCGAAGAGATTAAGGTTAGCTCTAGATTTCATCGTTTTATTATCGGCAAAAATGGTGTAAATATAAAGCATATCCGGGAAGAAACTGGAGCTCAAATACATATTCCCAGCGAATCCGGAGCTGACAAGAACTCTACTAATAGTGATAGCATTCGAATCGAAGGCTCCTTTCAAAGTGTGGCTAAAGCTAAACAAGAGTTGGAAACCATTATAAAGAAAATGGTCGAAAAAGAGAACGAAGTGTCTAAGGATTTGATTATTGAACACCGATTTCATCGTCAAATCATTGGCACTAAAGGAGAAAATATTCGAGAGATTAGAGATCGATTCAATCAGGTTTGCAATCATTGTTAATATTAATTAAATTATAATTGGTTTGAATGGATTATAGGTTGTGATAATATTTCCCGAACCTAATGAAAAGAGCGATAAAGTTACGATTCGGGGCACCAAAAAAGATGTGGATCAGTGTTATAAATATTTAGCTCAATATAATAAAGAATTGTTGTCTAATAATTATCGCGTAGAAGTGCCTATTTTCAAACAGTTCCATAAATTTATTATTGGCAAAGAGGGCGCAAACATTAAAAAAGTAAGTTTTATCCAACAATTAATATCAATTATTGTTTCATTAAAATCAATCATTGCTTATCGTGAGAGAACTTACGTCGGCTCACATTTTATAGGTTAGCAGTTTTAATGTTATACCTGTTATGTTAGATAAGAAAATTGCAATCACTCAACTCATATTTAAGCAGACCCTTGAGTTGCTCTTTTTATTTAATAACATTTATATTCATTTTATTTTAATTTCAAAGTAAATATTTAGAAAAAAAATTATTTCAAACTATTTTTTGATAAAAGCAATAAAACATTTAACTCGTTTGAAGTATAGTAAACGTGTCCATCACCAAAAATATTGTTATTTTATATATAATATATAGTTTATTTGTTATTAATCTTATTAGATTCCGGACTGAATCCTTTGAATTGAAGGTCACACACGTTCAGACTATTTCTGCTCTAATTTATCTTATAATAAATGTTGAAATATTGAAAATTGTTATTTATATTTATTAAAAACTTGTAGATAAGGGATGAGACGTCGACTCGTATTGATTTGCCGGCAGAAGGAGCCGACTCTGATGTGATTCTCATCACTGGAGTTAAAGATAACGTGGAAACTGCGCGCGAACGCATTCAAGCGATTCAGAACGAATTGGCGGATGTGGTTCAGGTCGATATTATCATTCCAGCCAAAATCCATAACTATATTATAGGCGCGAAAGGGCGTCAAATTAGACAAATAATGGAAGACTGTGGCGGTGTTCTCATTAGATTCCCTCCAGAAGGCTCTGGAAGTGATAAAGTTTCGATTCGAGGGCCAAAAGATTGTGTTCAAAAAGCAAAGCAACAATTGGTTACCATTTCTAATGAACAACAAATCAATAATTTTAGTGATGAATTGAAAGCAAAACCTGAACATCACAGATATCTTATTGGCAAAAACGGATCCAATATTAAGAAAGTGAGGGATAAAACGGGTGCCCGAATATTCTTCCCGACGGGTAGGGAAGAGTTGGCTTCAGATCGGGAATCGATTATTATTACGGGAAAGAAAGAAGAAGTGGCGAAGGCTAAGGATATGTTGGAAGAAATGATTAAAGATTTAGAACGAGTTGTTGAGGGGGAGATGAAAGTGGACCCCAAATATCATAAGCACTTCGTCGCCAGACGTGGCGCTATTCTAAAGCAAATTTCTGATGAATTCGGTGGCGTTACTATCAGTTTCCCTCGCATTAGAGATAGTGACAGAGACAGAGTTGTACCCAAGGGTTCCAAAGATAGTGACAGAGTTGTACTTAAGGGTTCCAAAGAATGTGTTGAGAGCGCAAAGCAGAGAATCAATGAAATCATTGAAGAGTTAGATTCACAGATCACTATCGAGTGTGTGATAGATTCCAAATATCACAGAACACTAATGGGCACCCGTGGCTCGAGAGTGCAGGCCATCACTCAAGACCATGACGTGCGAATCAAGTTTCCCGAACGCGGAACCAATGGCGTGGCCGGCGATGACAGCTTTGTTAACGGAAACCTGAATGGAAGCACAGAAAGTGTGGAACAGGTCGGGAAACCGCGCAGAAAATCAGATGTTATTTATATAACGGGAAGAAAAGAGAATTGCGAATCGGCTCAAAATGCTTTGATTGCTTTGATTCCAATCACTATTGAGGTTGAGGTACCCTTTGATTTGCATCGCTTTATAATCGGACAAAAAGGTCGAGAAGTGAGAGAAATGATGGAGACCTACGACGTCTCGATAACAGTTCCGCCCGCCAGTGCTTCGAGTGATATAATCAAAATTTCTGGCTCTAAAGACAATGTCGAAAGAGCTAAGAATGCAGTCGCAGATCGAGTCGCAAAACTGGAAAACGAAAAGCAGGACAGACTCGCCAAGAGTTTCCAAGTCAGCATTCAAGTCAATCCTATATATCATCCAAAAATTATTGGCAAACGCGGAGCTATTATTTCAAAAATCAGAGAAAAATATGGCGTTCAGATCCAGTTTCCAGAGCTTAAGCGCAGAGATAGTAATGAAGAGGAAGACAAGCACGACGTCATCACAATTGTTGGCTATGAAAAGGAAGCCAATTTAGCAAAGGATGAAATCCTTAAAATAGTTCGAGAACTCGAAGATTTGGTACACGAAGAAGTATATATCGACAGTCGAATCCATCCGCGTCTTATTGGCAGTAAAGGTAAAAGTATAAAGAAAGTGATGGATCAGTACAACGTCGACATCAGATTCCCTCGAAATGATGGCCATAATCAAGATTTGGTTGTGATAAGCGGTTTAGCTGAAAATGTTGACGAAGCCAAGGATCACATTTTGAATTTGGCAGAAGAATATGTAAGTTAACTTATTGTCAACTTATTGTCAACTTATTGTTAACTTTTGTTAACTTATTGTCAACTTATTGTTAACTTTTGTTAACTTTTGTTAACTTAATAGTTAACTAATTGTTGACTAATTGTTAACTAATTTTATAACAATAATGATAATTGATATTTGACTTATTTGTTTGACAGTTGGACGATGTGGTGGACACTCTGCCTCCCAGTAGGAAACATGGCGGTAACTTTGACCGTCCGTCTGGAGAAGGAAAGAAAGGGTTTGTTGTAAAGGGTGGTCCGTGGGAACAACAGGAACAACAACAGGCTGTTCCGGACACTAGTGATGCACAAGAGTTTCCCTCGTTCTGTAGCGAAATGGCCGCCTCCGAGTCGGGCTCTGCCCGTTGGGGACCGAAGAGTAGCCGCTAAGAAGTCAACTGATTCATCATTACTATAACACTCACACACTAACTATTCATCAGTTTTGGTCATTCTGTGAGCCATTTCATTGAGCAATTTTATTACATAAAATATTGAAATGGCTCTGAAGTTAAGGAACTATCAATACGAAGCTCTTTACCTTTTCCAGTGCCTATACGTGCCATTCATTGTCATTTACATTATACTCGAAAAACCTTTCCATTCGTTAGTTATTCTGTGGGCTCTCATCTCATACTTTTATTATAGGTGTTGGTTAGTTATCATTATGAAAGTGAACCATCAATTATTGTTCTGAAATGATGTCAAATCAGGGTTCTATCGTTCAGATGCATAGCAAATATCGATGTTATTGTACACACACTAGTCTATTATGGACTGTCAATTTCAGATTTATCAACGGGTAGTATATATTTTCATCACAAATGGTTTGGATAAACATATGTTGACAAATCTATTAAATAATTGTAATCATCAATAGTTGTATCTTTCTATTACTTCTCAAAATGAGTTATTTTATTGCTTATTAAGAAATTATGTAAAAGTTTGATATAATATGCAATTTATGAAATATCTTTTATTACAAAAAGTTATTCTAATATATATAAAGGGTTTAATTGAAAATTATATTAAATTATGATTTGACCGAAATGGGTATACACTATAAATATAAGCTTATATACAGTATGTGTCTTCCAAGAGGAACAAAACCGCTATTTGTTCTCTTATTGTAAATTTTATTATTTGGTATTTCATATCTTTGTAAAAAATTAAGTGAACTTATGCCCAATGAAGTGAATTGGGATAAATTTTGCAATACTTTTTTTAAATTAAATTAATTATTAGAACTATGTTTGGTATCGGTTATAAAAATAACATTCAAAAGTCAAATGTTAGTAATCATTAGTGGACATTATTATTATTATAATTATTATAATAGTTCCGTTAGTTTTTTATATTTCAATCATAACGGAAGTATATATCAATTCCACATTAGTTGTGTTTATTTTATTAACGTTAATCATTAGATTTTTATATAAATTTGCAAATATTGCCAGAACGTTATCCTGACTTAAAATCAAATGTTTGGTTATTTTATTAAAATTTAAGGGATTTAATTAAATTCTATTTCAACTTAATTTGAGTTTTATTATAAGATTGTTTATCAAATCAATTTAGTTGCAGTCAATTCAGTTAACTTTATCGTAAATGAGTGTTTCAATAAAACTTAAACAATAGTCGTTCTACTTATCAGCCGTTCAAGTTTGCGCTCTGGTTGAACTTGATTTTGTGTTCAGCTCTACAATCATTGAAATAAGAATATAATTAAACTTTTCTATATTATACATCATTTAAGTCTCTAAATCAGCCAAAAGGAAATCAAGTTTTGTTTAAACAAAAGAGCAAAAGTACGCTTTTGAGAGAAATGAGACGCTTATGAAAGTCTATGCGATGAAACTTTCTAATGAACTATAATTTCTGACTCAGACTTTTGGGAAATAGTTTTTGTTACAACGAAAAATTGACAAATTATTAAATATATTGGTCGAATCTCGTCTCTCTTGGATGTAAAATGACTGAAAAGCTCACCAAATGTTGAAATGTTGCGATGTAGGGCATGCTCTTCTGAAAGTAGGGCTCCTTAGTTATGAATAGTACACTATGCATAGAATGTTTTCTAAACGCCTCTGCATTTTCTCAATGAAATTGGTGGGTTTCTGTGCTCGATGTGATGGTGAACATTTATGGGAAATGGATTGCAGTATTTGGCTCTTACGTAAACGATAATTGAAGCATAATTATTAGCGCTGTGTAGGTGATGCAAATGCAGCTCTATTGCCTTCTAATGCTACGCCACTCAATAGCCTACCATACATTTTCTTAACTTCTAATACGCTATTATAGTTACACTTTTTTCACCATAAGTGATACTTTTTTCCAAATTTTTTTACTAATGTGATGAAGTCATCTAAATGTATCACAACTATGTCCTATCACAAATCAAGTTCCAAATATTATTTACGTATTTCATCTCAAAATCTAAGTGTGACTATAAAATTATATTTTTTATCACTTAAAGTGAGTCAATTAATTCAAATTAAGCTTAATTTTCATTAGTATCTGATGTTTACAAATTGGTTAGTTTATTGTGCATTAACTTTAATAACTATATATAACTTTGTTTTTTATTTATAACTTAAGTGAACTGTTAAAACAACATAGTTGTGTCATTTTTACATTCAAGTGAGTGAATTCTTTATATACAATATACTAATAAAAGTTGGATGGCTTTCATTAGAGTAATTATCGAACTTTTTCAAAGCTTAAATCTTGTTTTAAGATATTTTTATATCAATCTAAATAGAAAAATCGTAATAATATGGTCTTTAATCAAAATTAGTCACACATTTCTTTTCTGTATAATTATTTAACGCTTATCTTCCTTAAAAAGTAAGTTTACTTACGTTATAAGTATTTTTAAACTTAAACCCTTCTGGATTTTCAAATATATACTATATTTTGTGTGATTGCAACCATTTGATTAATTAAAAAAAAAGTTTCATTTCAAATATAATATTTATACAATATATCCTTACTTTAATAATAATAATAATAATGATGCTTATTTTTTGCACTACTATCTAATGCATGTGTTCTTTGACTTTAGAAAGAGATTCATGTTTTTTTAAGAGCCAACTTTAGAACAGTGAAACTCTTCTTAAAAGATCGTAAACATATTCCTTTGCATTAATCTTTATGATAAACATGTAATTTCTGGCTCAAAATGTATGAATAAATTTCTATTCAAACCGAAGGCTAAAATATAATCAAATTCGATAATAATTTAAACAAACAAATAAAACAACACTTCATTCATAGTGAAGATAACTAAAATTGAACTAAATATTCAATACATTTAATTCTAATCCTGATTTTATGCTTCGAACTAATTTGGTATCGACTTTAAGAATTTATAAGATTCATAAGATTCATAAGATTCATATCTTAGTTAAAACACAATTTAGTTTTTACATTATCAAGAAATTAACGAATTGACGGAAGTGTTGCGATAATGAAATAAATTATAAAAAGGACCATATATTGCATATATGAAGAACTGATGACAGGCGCGGAATAAGTATGATTAGCCCATCTGCCCATCTGTTTGAGTTCCATATATTCAAAGAAAGCACATGTTTGCAACTCATTTTCGCTTATGAAGACAAGGAAGGCTCATATGTCAAGGATATGGCGTTATTAGTCTTTAAGAAATAATTTTTATGTTTAAAAAGAAATAAATTAGAAGTCTATATCGATATTACGGTTCACTATAAGTTATGCTGAATTGAAGCCATTTATTGGCTTAAGAATTAATATAATATAGACATATTGATATCATTAATGTAACACAACTATTAATGAGATAACTATTTCTTAAAAACATGTTGATTGCAAGGCTGAGAAACTGTGAAAAAGCGAAAATTGATAGTTACTTATCAGTTATCCAAAAATCTGGTACAAATCAAAAAACATGACGAATTTTATAGCATACGTTAGCTAAATATTATACTTAATGCACTTTTGATCACTAATGTGTGAGCATCTGGTATGCTATTAAAAAGGAAACTTTTCAATTACTGTCATTTATAGCGTTGCTTTTATTTAAAACTTAATCGAAGAATTTATATAAATGCGATTCCAACTCAACTTTTATTTGATATGAAGTCTCGTTCACAGAAAGTACAGAATTATTAAGTTGTGAAGAAAGCGTAACAAAAGACATCTTACCAGACAGCGTTAGACCTAATATTCAACTTATCTAATACTGTCAGGTAAAGATGTCCATAATTGCGCTCATCATCATAGACATATAGCAATGCGTTTCCAATTTATTTTCTTAATTACTTAAAACTTTAATTAATTACTAAAAACTCATTTGTCTTAATTGGTAAGTTGTAAATCATATTACTATAAGTTTTCATTCTAATGCTAGAGTTAATGTTCAAACCGGTATTAATCCTGCGCTTATTTAATCGCAAATCAATCATTCAGTAATTTGATTTATTGTTACTTTTGGTTAGAATTTAATCTAAAATTTAATTAGAAATCAGAGTCTAAATCAGTTTTATGATAGACTACATTTTTATTTTACAGGATATCGACATTGAGTTGTTTTAATCTCAACTAAAAGTAATAAAATATTAATTTAAAAATGATAGCAAATACTCTTTAAATGATAATAATTTTTGTATTTATCTTGTTATTCATGGAATACAGAGTTAAGATTATTATTGTAAACCTTAAAGTTAAATAAAAATCAAATATTAAATGAAAAAACGGCAGATTTTCAGACAGTAAGGAAGTAAAGTTCACTTCTGTGGAGTTATTTTTCTACAAATGTTAATTATATCTTCGCTTATGCTATAAATGACTTTTGGTTCGACTTTTTTTAGTCAAGAACGACGTCAAAGCTGGCAATTGTTTTAAACAAAACTTATAACTTGAAATTTAAATTATACAAATGAATAAAAGTTGTTGTGATGAATACTTGTGATTTAACTTATCAATAAATTGATTTGTTTTACAGTTGGAGTCATTAATACATAAACCATATGCTGCCACATGTTTGTTCGTGTTAAGTGTTGTGAAAGTGCGGGCTATGTTTTCCTTTTAATTATAACTTAACCGTAGTTTCGTTAAGACTATAGCAAAATAATCTTTTATTAAATCTACAGAAAACTTATTAAACTATAGGTTTATATTAAATTCATTTCATAAATATATATAATTTGATCATAAAAATTGCTAACTATAAGTTTTATAATGTTTTAAACTAGATATAATATACAATATAATATAGTATGATATACTAGATACAGGACATCTTACACTTCTTTTACAGTACTAGACTTTCTATAAATATATTAATCTACGATTGCATTTATTTCTTTTATGGAATTGAGAATTGAAATTATCGTTTTGTATAGATTAGGAAAATGACATTCAAATATTGTTACAATTATGATCATTTTTGGAGATATGGTCTCCGGCTCTACCTTTTCTGACGAACGATTAAAAGTTAATATTTTATAAATTATCAAAATGAATCATTGGCAATCAAACCTATTTTGTAATATTTATGTCTCAAATTGTCATTCGTTTTTTGAATAAATTTAAAAATACGGAGTATCAAAAAGAGTTAGTTATTTTTATAATAGTTATTTAATTATTAAATTTAATTTAATAAATATTTCATTCTAAATTAGTTTTAAATTTTAATTCTAGAGATAGTGAGGTCTAAAAGTTATAAAATTTCTTTATACTTTTAATTTAAAAGTTTTAAATAACATAATTATAATATCCATTTAAGATATCATTTAACTATATGTTTCTTGACAAAGATAAGGTGTTTTAGGAAATTATTTCCTTATCCATTGCAATAAATTAATAAATGTTAACTTTGTATTCAATATTTATATTGGAAATCATCACTTGGTTTAATAAAATTAAGAGTGCAACACATCTTGTATGATATACAAACGTGTTATAAATATATTGCTGGAACTTCTTTCCTATATTTTAAGTTATATTCAGTAAAAAAGTATGAATAAATTCTGGTCCTATTTATCGGTCACATTCATTATATTGATAAATGAAAGTATCCGGTTATTTAAGGTCTTCTAAGGCTTTTTCAATGTTAAGCCGAACGACTAACCAATGTTTATGACTCTTTCGTCCGAAAATTGCAATCAACGAACTCACGAAACCGGTCTTCAATGTTAAAGAGTCTAACAGTTAATCAAATAACAGTAGTATTTGATGGCACGAACTTTTCCTGTTTTAGGGAAAAAGAAAAATTTTAAAAATTTATACGATTTGTGAATCTTTCCTCATTATCAAGACTGATAGTTTGGAAGCCATACATTGCTTAAAGGATTGAAACTTAGTTGAATTTAAAATCTGAAAAAATGGAAAAAGTTTTGATATATGTTATGTTAGAATTGTTTAGTTGTGTGTTATGTGTTTCGAACTCCGACATCAAATTGGATGCAATCGAATTGACCGCAAAATTGTTGATTGATTTGGACGAAAAAATAGAAAAATGCTTAGAAGTGGACAAAGTGAAGACAGTGGACAAGTTTTCGCAATTATATATACCGCCCAATGAAAACGAAATCGCAAGCGTGAGAGAAGAGAAGTTTTCTGAAGTTTTACGTGATTTGGCAAAAATGGAAAAACAAATTCAAGAGGCTATTAATCAGGCGTCTGCTAATCGGCGTTATTTATTGGTTGCGCGATTGCGACCACTTCTTAATTATGTCACTCATATTAGGAGAAATATGGATCTACTCAGAAATCGTGTGGTGGCCGTCACTACCCTATCGACCATAGCTTTTACTGTCAATGAAGTAATCGATCAATTCGGAGATGTTATGACCAGTACTTTTGGAATGCCTGGAGGTGTTGTCGTTCCTGGAGATAGAGTTGGAATGGATGCCATTAAATCAAAAAATAGTAACAAAGATAACTCAACTATAACTACATCCTCTGTGACTACATCCTCTCTGACTACATCCACACCAATTGTACAAAATTCAACTTCAACTTTATCTTAAAATATTCAATATATCGGTTTTGCAAATTTTATTGATTTAAAGTTTATTACCGTTTATTTTATCAAATATTGAGTATGTGTTTTAGGGATTCATTTGTTTATTTATTTATTTATGAAATAAATTATTTTTGTTCAACATTTAACAAAATTTTAACATTAAATGTATTTCTTTTATGCCTAACAAATCCTAATTTCATAATAAATATTTCTTATATAATTAAATTTATGTTATGTTAAAGTTGACAGAATTAACAGAATATGAACAGGAAAGTTAAGATATATCAAAAAATTAAATTTAAAAAAGCTAGTACCCTATGTTATAATCTTCTGATATTTCCGCAGTGGTAACTCTGAATCTTAAAACTACATACACAGAGTACTTGTATATGTTAAATTGTTCTAAATGGGGTGGAGTTCAATTTGGATATTATTTTACTCAGGTTGCCGGTCATGAATCTAAGAATATAACATATTAGGGTAGTGAGTTATTTACTCTTTATTATCTTTAAAAATGTATTCGCAGCAACATTGAAGGTAAAATGGGATAAGACAACATTTTGGAAACGAAGTAGGTTAGGTTAGGTTAACCCGAACGGCATATTAATATACTATTATAGTGAATACTTTTAAAATTCAGATTCAAAGTTACCACAGAGGGAGTATCCTTTGTGCGGTAGCTCATACCACACTCACATAGCAAAGTGTCCATTGACTTCAGACCAGACCTACCTATAGATTGGTCTGATTGAGGAAGAGATGTCTGGACCAGCATTTTGGGCATTTCCTTCGATAAAGTTAAATATTACAAAAATTAAGTCAAAAGCAATATATTAAATTAATTTAATTAATAAGAATTTTATATCTATGAGCTTTACGTGTATTTAATTGGTGTTAAATAAGTTTTTTATTTCAAAATATATCTCTAATTATAATAAATGTTATACAAAATGTTCGGCAAAACGTACATAAAATTAATTAATTTCGTGACCTCTGAGGGGACTCATAATTGTGTAATTAACGACACGTGTTATATGTATGTAATATTGATATACATTTTTGTGAATAACCCTTTGATTATAAAGTGCTCACAAATCAAATCCATTTAAATAACAATTATTTGCTTTAAATTAATTGAATATCAAAACGAGTCATAAATAATGAAATTATTAACGCATAATATGTTAACTTCAAAATGTTTGAAAGGAGTGACGACTGGATTCCCACTTAAAATAGTGGTAAGTCTTGTATTGATGTCACTGAATGTGAAATGAATGCAATTGTGACCACTATTTGTGACACAATTTATAAACAATAAAAATGATAATTAATTGAAATAATATTAATGAATATTAAGGCGAATGAAGTGAAAGAAGTGAACGTTGACTTCAATAAAGAATTCATCGAAAGAATGATTCCTAAAATGGATTGGAAAGTGTTGTGCGAAACGGCCAATGAGGTGAAGACCAATTGCAATAAATAGATATGCAATAGATTATTGATATATAAATATATTGACAAATGTATGTCTAGTTTGGTGTAGAACTGCCTCCGCAGATGTCAAGTCCATTGCCGAATGACATGACCGAAGAGGTGCTGAAGCGCATACATCACGCCTTACTTGAGATCGAAATCATAAACGGAGAACTGGTTTGTCCCGAAACGGGTCGCAAATTCCCGATATCTCAAGGAATACCAAATATGCTCTGCAATGAAGACGAAGTTTAATCTCGTTTTAGCACAAATCGATTTAATTGTCTTTCAATACCATTTGAAATACCATTTATTAATACAGTTATGTTTTTGGCAAATGTTTGTGTGTTTTTACTGATAGTTTTGTATAATTATATCAATTATTATCATATAATCTAAATTTATACAGAATTCCAGTATTTTTCACTCCTTTTTTGTTATATCAATATATCATTAAAACAGACTTTTAGTTAATTATTATTTAAAAGCTTTGTATAATTAAATGGATGGCCTCATAGTTAAGACGGACACTAATTTCATAAGATATGACTCATTTGATGATTTATTTCAATTCTTATTCAATTTAATGAGTCTTCCGAGCGGACCCTTTCTGTTGCTCTGTTGCGGACCTTTAGCCATACTTTTGTTATTAGACTTGAGGCTCGGATCCGCTCCTTTTCGATTACTAGGATTTGCTCCCACTTTGACTTTAGAATCGGATCCTTTCCACGGAAGATAAGATTTTCTATCAAATGAAAATTGTGTAATAAATATGTTATACAATTAAAGCCACAAAATTTTCAATTTATTAATATAATTAATATTTACATTAAATTGAGAATATTTGGTCCTTTTCTCATACTAGGATCAGCTCCTTTAGCGACGGGCTTTTTCTTGTCATCTATGAAGATGCCGTCCTCTGTAGTTGACGTCCCTTTTGTCACTCTATCAAATGATTTATAGTTAAAATCAATTTATATTTTCCCAAAATTTACAATAAGTACTTAATTGCAGCAGTTTTTGCTGTTTTAATAGGTGTTCCCGTTATTGTGTCTAATAATGCATTTGTTTGTGTTCCGCGACAGTAACGCGATATAAGTGGTGACAAATCTATTGTTTTGATATCTGTCGGCAGATATTTTGATGAATCCTGTGGTGTCATCGCTGCGAGAAATACCTGCGCTCTCTCCTGATTGAAGCCACTCGTTTCCAAAGCCATATTAATTAAAGTTCTATTAACATTAGGAAAGTTTTCTTCTAATGTCTTAAACACTGGTAATAATAATAATAATAATAAGAAAGAGATTGCATAAAATGACAGATGAAAAGACTATACTCTTTTGTTTTTCTGTTGTATTGGGTGGAAAATAAGTCAGTTTTGGTGCAATCGGAGCACTTTGTGGTCTCAGAGCTTTCGTATCACTTTTGAAAGATTGTTTATCTAATAATTTGGCACTTATTGGCCGATTGGTGTCATTCCGCTTATAGCCCATCGCCTCCAAGCGATTGATGGCTTCCTGTGCGTTCTGATCGCAATTGTATAACAAATCAAACAGAACCGCTTCATCTGCTTCCGGATAAATGAGCTTAAGGTAACGCAATTTCATTTTTGGTGATCCCGGACTGACTGCTGTTGTACTTTGATAGCGGCCTTGACTTGGACCCAAACTTGAAATGATTCCAGCGATCACTTCGTGCTCTACATTGTCGTGCCTTCAAAACAATTTTGAAACATTGATTTCCATAAACAGTTAAATACGATTTATTTATTACTTTATAAGCATGTGACGAATGGTTTCAGGTTCTACTGTAGGGAAATAACTCTTCAATTTGTAGAATAGAGTTTCATCGGGTGGTAAATGATATGAACGGGTGTATCCTTCAGATAGTAAAGCGCTTATCACCAAATTTTCCCTATTATGGTATCTTTGTTTATGCAAAATTTTTAGATTAAAAAAATGGAAAAATTATTTCGTAAATTAGTTTTACATTTTCATCAAGTGATTGACATAGGCTTCATCCACTTGTGGGAACTGTTGAGAAATCTTATGCGGGGCAGAGTCAGCAACTTTATATCGAGATGAGAACGGCTGTTACGTACATAATTAATAAAAATCAATTTTTCAATGTAAATCCTAAACCTATAAGTCCTAAAAAAGCTAAACCTGAAAATATTTTCCATAAGATGTGAAAGTATGTGAGGGCGAGGAAATGCGTGATGAGTGGCAAGAGCTTCCGTGGTGTTGTTGTCCCTTTAATTGTGAAATATTTATTTTACGACAAATCTAAGGCTTTTATTTTTAAGTGAATAATATTTTTAAAAAAGCAATAATGATTTTTATTACATATTTTTTGAAGTCCCACTGCTGTGTCATCTGATCATTAAGAAAATAGCTGAAAATTAAATAGTTTATTGAGATTTAAATACGAATACAAATGAAAACATGCATTTAATTATATGAAGCAAATGTTGTAAAGGCTCACTATTTAGCAGTCTTCGGGTCGTATTTGCACTGCCATCCGGGCGGCAATATATGGTCGTGAACTGATATTGCATAAGATGGTGGTAATGATGATTGTGATGATGTGGATGGTGTTGAGGCAACATTATAAGTTGGAAAAATAGTGGCCATTATCTTTGTCGTGCGATTTAAGTAAAGAAAATTCTCTATAATGGCTCACTTATTGATCCGCAATCATATCGATCGGCGCATTGGTATATCATTTTGGGACTCTATGACAAGCGCACTGCTTGTCAAGTGATGCTGTACTGCTTGGATGCAGTGATTCCTATAGTTTTGCTCGAATAGAAAATCATTTTGAGATAATCCGTTGCATTTACTTTAGATTCTGCTTTAAGAAACTTCTGACTTTAAAGTTTACGTTAGCATTGAATGTATGCAACGCTAACCTAATTTCTAATACATATAGAGTTATAATCTTTTATTTAATAGTAAGGAAAGCACACAAATTCAACTTTCCATATTAGGTAATTTTATTATGGATATGCTTTAACATGCATTTAAAACTGTTTCTTATGATATTTTTCTTAATTGTGATATTTTCGTGGTTTTTAAT
>JAUJYU010000061.1:0-21390 GCA_033995675.1 Nothrus silvestris
TTCTGGCTTTTTCTTTAACAATTTAATAGATTTCGGTTTTTTAAGATCTATTTCAGCTTCTGATTTGTCTTTAATGAGTTCTTGTATTTCAACAGATTCTTCAACTTTTGTTTGTTCATCAATTGTTGCCTCAGAAATCGGTTTTACTAAATCAGAAACTGGTGTTTCGGAAATCACTTCTTCTGTGGGTTTCTCACCCTTTTTCATAATTTTAATGGTGGTCTCACTCTTAACTATTTCTTCTTCTTCTTCTTCAGGCTTTTTCTTAAATATTTTAATAGATTTCGGTTTTTTAAGGTCTATTTCAGCTTCTGATTTATCTTTAAAGATAGCTTCTTCTTCTTCAGGCTTTTTCTTAAATATTTTTATTGATTTTGGTTTTCGTAATTCTATTTCAGCTTCTGATTTGTCTTTAATGAGTTCTTGTATTTCAACAGATTCTTCTACTTTTGTTTGTTCATCAATTGTTGCCTCAGTCTTAACGATGTCTTCTTCTTCGTCTTCAGGCTTTTTCTTTAATAGTTTTATTGATTTCGGTTTTTTAAGGTCTATTTCAGCTTCTGATTTGTCTTTATCGATAGCTTCTTCTTCTTCTTCAGGCTTTTTCTTAAATATTTTAATAGATTTCGGTTTTTTGAGATCTATTTCAGCTTCTGATTTGTCTTTAACGATCTCTTCCTCTTCTTCAGGCTTTTTCTTTAATATTTTTATTGATTTTGGTTTTCGTAATTCTATTGCAGCGTCTGATTTGTCTTTAATCACTTCTTGTATTTGAACAGATTCTTCAACTTTTGTTTGTTCATCAATTGTTGTCTCAGATATCTGTTGTATTAAATCAGAAGAAGGTTCTTCAAATATCTCTTTTTCTTGAGTTTTGTCTAACTTTTTCTTTATTACTATCTTTTTATCAGTCGTGACCACAATTTCATCTTCTGGTTTCTTCTTTAATAATTTTATGGATTTTGGTTTCTTTACATCCATTTCTGACTTTTCTTTTACTTTTAACTGTTCCTCCATTTCTTCTTTTTCTATATCTTTCTTCGATTTTATTTTCAAAATTTTCTTTAATCCCTTCGAATCCAACATATCTTCTGATATTTTATCCGTTTTTACTATTATTTGTTCCCTCTTTATCTTCATGTCTGCCATAGAAATGGCTTCTCCGGCCACTGATTTTGCTCTAACCATATATTCTCCTTCGTCTTCTCTAAACGTTTTAAATACCAATAATTGAGACTTTTCTCTTTCAGTCGTAATCATGAAGTCATCCGAAGAATTAATAATAATTCCATTCTGAAACCATTCAATTTTTGGCAATGGATTTCCGCTCACTTCAGTCTTTATCACAAACGGTTCCCCTAATATTGATTCGAAATTTCTGATCGGACTTACAAAGTCCGGCGCTTCCAATAATTCTGTTTCTTTGATTTTCTCCAACTCTTTATTTACTATAAAATGATTTATTTATAGAATTTATTTACTCTTATTATTTGTTAACTTAAATCAATTTTATACGACATACCGATCACCTTCAGAACCGATTTGGTTTCACTCTTCCCTATCTTATTCTCTGCAATACAACTAAATATTCCGATGTCGTCCGCGAAGATTTGTTTCACTGTCAGAGTCGCTAATCCTGTTTGCGGTTGAAATTCTATTCTGAAATTCTTTGAAGAGCGGATCAGTCTTTTGTTATGAAACCATTTGATTTGAGGAATAGGATTAGCTCTTATTCTACATTCCAATGTAATCATAGATCCTTCACAAACAGTTTGATTTTCAAGTTGTTGAATAAATTTTGGCGCTTCACCTAATTTATTAGTGAAATATGTATTATATTATTGAATACGTTATTCTGTATGATATGTTATAAAATAATTGCTAATTTTTAATCTAAGTTTTAATTTAATTTTATATGAGGTTAGATTGACATTTGTTAATTGAGGGTATTTTCTGATTGTCTTCTGATTATTCGTATTTTTATCATTAAAAACAAACATAAATCGCGACTCTTTGAAAACTTCCTCAAAGTTTTGAATATTTTAAGCCAAAGTATATAAAGTTTAGGAATATTCTTAATCTTTTGCGAATTGTTATTTATTCGGGAAATAACAATTACCATTTAATTAACTAATTATTGCTAAATACCCTATAAACATATGAGGCAATATACTGTATAGTATTAATATATAATTCATTGTTCTCAAAGTTGGTCCAGTGATTTATTTCGATCTTCTGAGCAATTTTTATATGAGAATTCTAACCTCCTTAATCTAATTTTGAGATATATCAAATATTATGGCTTAATCTTATATTTAAATAAAATTAACGACATTTTTATTAGAATTACGTGTCAGTCAAATCAGAGTCAAACATAGGTTTATTATTGTTGTCTGCAATTTTGAATTGTGAAACCGCAAATATTTTTGGTGTAATTAATTGACTGATAATTGGAAAAAAGGTTGAAGACTTAGAATATTCTCATATAAAAATTGTTCAGAAGACGGAATTAAATACCGAATTGAGAAATTGAGAGCAATCAATTATGTTTGTTAATTTTAAAGTGAACGGATCAAAGGTTTACATTTCTTTTTTTTGAGCGCAGAAACCATGAAAAAATCCTTTGAGTAAAAATGAGTAATAAATTTCTAATAACCATACAAAAGGCAATTAGTAAAAAAATGTCCAAAAATTTGTACTCTACACTCGATATCATTACTTGTCAGTGATAGCAAATAAGCAGCTTCTCGTTATAGTTAACTGCTTTGTGGGGATCACTATTGTGAGATAGTTCTGATCAACTTTTTAGATTTGGCTAAATCTTCATTAACACTAAAGAGGATTTACTAAAGAGGTTGACTTAATCAATGCATTACTGTAAGACTGTATGTTTTGCATAAGGCTTGAACGCATATTCTGCACATGACGTGACTCTTTTCAAATAGAAATGTTAGTCAACTTCTACGCAAAATCATTGCATCCAATTTAATAAAAGCTCTTTTAGTTATTGGAGTTTTTCCAGAGTCTGAACTGAAAAGTTTTCGTTTAATTTTGTTATAAAAGTTCAAAAACTCTAATTCATTAAAGAATAAAATAATATTAAATAAAATATAAATAAAATTTATTAAAATTTCATCAAAATTGAAGAAATATTTAAACAAATAATTGTTTTAATAAAATTGTGATCACCTCTAACTGTTAATGTTGCTGAAGACGACTTAACTCCGGCCCTATTGATTGCTCTCACTGTATATTTTCCAGAATCGTAAGGCATTATATTCTTTATAGTAAGTGTTGAGATATCGTTATCTTTTGTTATATTAACAAAACGTGAAGAACGAATTTTTCTGTTTCCACAAAACCAATAGAGTTCTGGTTTAGGATATCCTTCGACTTTACATTCAAAAAAAGCCATTTCTCCGCTCGTGACTGAAGAAGGTTTGATCGGAACTATAAATTTGGGAGCAATGTCTTGTTGTGTCGGGTATTCATCAATTTCTATGTTCGACTCATCACTTGAATTTACTTTTGTAGTTTCGGGACTCAATCCTAAAAAGTATGAATAAAACTTATTTTAATTTTCATTCTTTCGCTTTAAGTATAAACTATTAATATATTTTACTAATTGTAGAACTAAATGGTTATAATTCTATTCTATCAGTAAATTTAAAAGAGTCTTGGAGTTCAAAGTTCAAAGGTATTTAAATTTAATATCAAAGATAACTTATATTATATTTTCTCATAATATGATTTAATTTGAATATTACAGATATATTCCTATTTATTTCAATATAAGTATTGGATTTTTTACTAAAAAATTATTAATGTGTTTGGTTTTATCTAAATTTCCTTAAAATATTAAAGTATTAAAATTCATTGTATAGTATTATAAATAAAGTTTTATATATTTATGTGCCTTTAGTGCTATCCAATTACATAAGAATGTGCAAAATGGGTTCATAGACACGTTCACATCCAAATGAGGTCTTAACTATTTTTAGCAACTTTTCTAACCATTAGAGTTACACTAAGTCTTCAAATTGTGTTAAGTATTATATTGTAATACATTAAGTGGAAACAACATATGAGCCGTTTCTTAACTATTTTGGATAAATTTTTATCAGCGAAACAAAGGACTAAAATTTCTTACAATAAATATTTGCCTACAATCTTAATAGATAACCTGCACCCCTGTCTCACCCGCGCCCACGATGTCGAGCGAAGAAACATTTTATAAATAGATAAGCCGTACTTCTTATACTTTAAGTATGTATATATCGGGTATATCTTCCAAAATGTACAAATTTAACAAAAATGTACAATTATTTCCTTTTAGGTACAAATGTACAGATTTTAGTTATATTCAAATCAAAATCGAATCCTTGTTTTACAATATATTATACTTTTTATAATTTCTAATTATTTATAACAAACAATAAATCATAGAATTAATAATTGTTTCGATTTCTCAACAAAAAAATTATAATCAAATCAAAGCAAAAAATAAATGCAATGAAAAGGAATATTATATTGAATGCAAGCTATCATTTGATCAGTTGACTGATTTTCATCTACTCCTGCTTACTTTCAACAGTGAGTCGCGCAGAGGTCTCGATTTGACCTAAAGGTGTGACTGCTATGCATTCATATATGCCCTCATCTTCAGGATAGGTTTGTTTTATGACTAGAGAACAGGAGGCGTGATCTTGAGACATCTGATCATTGATACCATTGTCAATCATTGCCAATCATTGTCGTTGTGATCAATGGTAGTTATCAATCATCGAATAGATAATAAAGGAGTAAAATTTAAATTCAATTAAGTGAACTTCTTATTAATTTGAATGTTTAATAAATTACTAAAGAGATTAATACCTGAAAGTCTCGCGAGGGCTCAATCACATGTCCGTCGCGATACCACGTAATCTTTGGCATTGGAGTACCTGATAATGAGGTCACAAATCTTGCGGGCGAGCCTTCCATTACAGTCAAGTCCGCCAATGGAGTCAATGTCGGAGATGAATCTGTTTCTTCTGTTTAAATCATAATTCAAATAAAATGTTTTCTTAAATAACAATTAAATTGAAATCACTTACCAATGACTCTCAATTTGGCTGAAGTGGAGACGTTTCCGGCAACACATTTATACATTCCTTCGTCTTCAGCAAATGCTTCCGATATTCTCAAAGTGTGATACTCTCCGTCTTCAGTCATTCTGAAATATCGCGATTGCTTGATCTGTTCCCCTTCTCTCAACCAAATCACTTCAGAATCTGTCAAATTAATTAATTCATTGCAATTAATTCTATTAATGAATGTTAAATATATGTTGAAATACCATCGAATCCTGTGATTCGACAGCGAAATACTGCCGAATGACCTTCTTTTACGTCCACGTCTTTAAGCTTTTCGACAACTTTGGGAGTGAGACCTTCTTTGGAGACTTGTTTAATCACTAGCGGTGTTTCAATGATGACCTGACACGTACAGCGAGCCTCTCCTGCCTTATTGATGGCAACGCATTCATAAGAGCCCTTATCATTGGCATCCACTTCGAGGACCAGTAAAGTGTACTGATCTTCGTCTTCAATAATTTTATGTTTTGTATTCTGCGAAACTCTATTTCCATTTTTAACCCAATAAACATTCAATGGTTTAGAACCACTTATCTTAGCGTCCAATCGAATCAATTGACCAATTTTTGTAGTAACGCATTGTATTGTCTTTATAAAACTCGGAGGTATTAAACCAGTACTCGTTTCTTCTCTCAATTCTAAAAAAGTATTATTAATTATGAAACCATTGAAAAATTAAATTAAAAATTTTTGTAAATTATGATCATCTTATTTGATGCTCAATCGGGACGGGATTAGGGGTTTTTCACACGGGATTAGGTGTTCTTCACACGAGGAGAGGGTTGAGCATCACTTATTCTTATTAATAAATAGATAACTTGCCTTCGACTAACAGATTTGCTGAGCATTTAGCAGAACCGCCTCTATTCTCAGCCTTAACGCTGAAAACCCCCGAATCTTCCAAATAAACTTCAGTTATCACTAAAGTCGAGGTATTTTCGGTTGTAGTTATCTATGAGAGAAAAAATATTTTATTAGAATTTAATTCTTTCAGATTTAATTCTATTCAATATTTAAGTCTATGTTTAATAGAAGAAACAGTTAATAAAATAGATAACCTTTAAATCATCTGAGCTTTGAATCGGGAAATTTTCTCTAAACCAAGTAATAGTCGGCACAGGAAGTCCTGTGAAAGTGCATTCAAATTTGGCTTCTTTGCGTTCGAAGACACGACAGGGCTGTATCTTTTTGGTAAAAAGTGGAGACTTTATTGGAGGCGCTTTTCCAACAACTTTACGGTCTTTAGTGGTTGACTTGTGCTCCTGAGACAAGGTTTCGGTATCTCTTATATGTCTTGTTATCTCTAAATCTTGTTTGATCTCTTTCTGCGTCTGTTGCTGTGTTTGAACGATCACTTCCTTCGCGTGAACACCACTTTCGGGACTCATGTCATCTTTTTTATCTATTACTTGTAATTTTGATTCAATTATTTTTTGCTCAGTTTTAATTGGTTTCTGTTTTTCGGCCTCTTTTTCCAGTAAAGTAGGTTTAGGTTGAGAGCTGTCATCGATCTCTTTAACTTTTGTCTGAGATTTTATAAAGATTTTCTTCGGTTTATCAGATATATCATCAGTTTGAGTGATACCACTCTTGTCTTGCATACAAAGGGTCGCATCGGAATGTATTGTTATGTCGTCTATTATTTTCTCTCTAATTTTAATCGTATCTTCACTGTTGATCTTTTCTGAATAATAAATCACTTCTTGCGCACCTCCAGGAGTGACTCTTTCCTCAAAAACCTTTTCAAGATCTGATGTTTGTCTTTCGAGTTGATATCTGCCGACGTTTTCGTCATAATATGCTATTCAAGAAATCAAATCAAATCAAATCAAATCATGTTTACTATTATTTAAATATTTATATTGAACTTAGTTTTTAAAACAATTTACTGAAAAATCTTACGTTTTGGCGAATGTTTTAATACTGCTCTGTAATCATCATTTCTGGGTCTGATTTCTAAATTAGTCGAAGAATAAGCTTCTCCGACAGCATTCTTAGCATAGACTTCAATCATTCCCCTATCGTATTGTCTGGATTTAGGTATTTCCAAGTGATGCATTCCATCGTATCTCAGTTTATATCTCGATCCGTGAACGACAGTATTTCCGTTTATAATCCAAATGACACGAGGCTTAGGAAATCCAATGAGACGACAACAAAACTTCGCACAATCGCCTTCTAAGACTACTAAAGGCTCCGGTTTGAGTACAAACTCAGGCGGACTTCTCTTGTTTTCTTCCTCTTCTTGAGATTCAATTCTATAAAATAAAAAAACACTTAAAATTTGTTTATATGAATATTTGATATAGAGATGAAAGAAATGAGTCAGACTTTTGCCACGAAGACTCCATCTCTAATATTTTATCGACAGCTCCAGACATTTCTTTTGGCAGTTGAGACGTGTAGTCCAGTGTTGGCTTAGACTTTACATTGACTAAAGCTTTAGTAATATCTTCCCCTTTCGGTGATTTAGCGACGCAGACATATTCTCCAGAGTCCTGAAAATGTAAATTTACTTCACTTAATCTTTTCTCAATTAATAAAATATATTATATATTATTATTAAATATATTATAATAGGAAACAAAATGTTCTTCAATAACCAGTTTATTTGAAATGAAACCTATAGTAAAAAGCAATACCTCTGGATAAACACAAATAATATCCAATGATACAAAACCAAAGTCATGGATTGCTTTGTGCCGATGACCTGATATCAACGGTTCTCCGTTATGAAACCATTCAACTGTTAGTTGTCCGTCAGCTTTAGGCTCAAGTCTACATTCAAAGTGAATGTTGTCGCCCTCCTCCACATTTGACAACGATTTGATTTGGGTAACAAAACGGGGCGCAATCTCGTCTTCACTGATGGTCTCATCGGTTTGATATCTTAAACTTTGAGAAGATATTCCGGATGGAAGTTGACTGTCAAGGATTATATCTTTTTTTGCTGTAAATCAAATCATATTAGACTTAAGTTAGATAATTGTGAACTTCGCTGAAGAGTTTGATTTACCTTTGACTTTGATGGTAGCCTGAGTTGAATCAATTCCCCACTTGTTCTTCGCCACACATTTATATACACCAGAATCTCGTGGGAAAAGCCAATCGATTTCGAGCACAACAAATCCAAAATCGTCGACAGTATGTATTCGAGAGCCTAAAGGCGGTAAATATAAGGTTACATTAATTACAGATTTGATTCAATTCAAATGTTTGGATAATTTGAATTTAGATTTGACTTTTATTCCCAACTGAAGGCCTTTACCTGTAACTAAAGGCTTATCATTTAAATACCACTCGACACTTAAAGATGAATCACCGATGGGTTCGAGTCTGCATTCAAAATGTGCCGAATCTCCTTCCACTTTATCCAATAAATCTTGAATCTGAGTAATAAATTTGGGCAAAACAGCCGCTTCTGTATCTCCCACTGATTCGTGCGTTTGATTCAATATATCTTCTAATCGTTGAATACTTTCATTGCCAGTCCTATACTCTCCCGGCAGTTGTGGCTCTATTACCACTGTTTTCTGACTCTTAACAAATAGTCTGCACGAAACAGAGTCTTCACCGAATTTGTTAACAGCTTTGCATTCGTAAAGTCCAGAATCCCGAGGATAGGCTTCAGCTATTTCGAGAACAACGTAACCAAAATCACTTATAGTCCTGAATCGCGATCCAGTGACCAGAGGTCTGCCGTTCACGAACCACTCGACTCTCATCGTGGGATCGCTTACTGGTATTAAACGGCATTCAAATTGTGCGAAATCATTCTCTTTTAGTGATAAATCATTGAGTTTATTGAGAAATTTCGGAGGTTGTACTTCTTCCGTTTGAATCCAACTTTCGCTCACTTGTCGCTCAACTGTCTCTTCAAAACGCGACAACTTTTCAATTGTGGTTTCCATACCTTCTGGAAGTTGACTTTCAAGAACTACTTTACGACTTGTTTGACATTTAATACTACAGGATATGACAGCTTCTCCACTATTATTAGTAGCCCTAACAGAATAAACACCACTGTCTTCAGCATAAACTGGATTTATTTCCAAAACAACAAAACCGAAGTCAGAAATAGTACGAATTCTATTGCTAGCCCTCAATGGTTTTCCATCTTTCCACCACTCAATTGTTAAGTTTGGATCGTCTGCTGGACTCAATCGCGTTTCTATATGTAAACCTTCTCCTTCTTTAAGATCCATCACATTCTCGAGCGGAGCATCAAAACGGGGCGATTCGTACATAATATCTTCACTATATTCATAACGCTTTCGGGCCATCGAGTCTTCTAAAAACATCAATTCTTGAATACCTCTTGACATTTCGTGAGGTAATTGTGATTCGAGAATCACTTTGCCTTTTGCTGTCGAAGCAATCAATAAAAATTAATAAAAGTAAGACATATATTATGAATATTATCAATGTATTAATATAATACTACTTACACTTGCACTCTAATGTAGCTCTGGTTGTGTCAGTTCCCAACTTATTGGTGGCTTTGCATTCATAAAGCCCACTGTCGTCTTCATCGCATTGTATAATATCGAGAACAACAATTCCAAAATCGTGGAAAGTTCTGAATCTATGGCCTGCTATTAAAGGCTTTCCATTGAGAGTCCACTCAACAGTCAAGTCCGGGTCATCAATCGGTGTTAATTGTGCCTCAAAGTGAGCGCTCTGGCCTTCTTTAATGTTAGTATTGTTTTGTATTTGACTTAAGAATTTGGGTGAATGTGTGACTGGTGTTGAAATGGAAGTTTGTGTCGGATAACCAGAATATCCCTCTAATGCAGTTATTTGTTCCATACTTCGGGGCTGAAGAGTACCTCTAACTATTTTAGTGGAAGGACTGCATTCTAATGAGAATCTAGTAGTGTCTGAACCATATTTATTGGTAGCGACGCATACGTATTCACCAGAATCTTCAGAGTGAACGTAAGAGATATCCATTACTACATAACCGAAATCACTCAACAATTTAATTCTAGAACTGGGTCTGAGAGGTTGTCCGTTGTGAAACCAGTCAACTTTCATCGTTGAGTCGCCCACAGGTGTTAATAAGCACTCGAAGTGAGCGCTTTCGCCTTCTCTAAGACCTGAAACACTTTGCATTTGAGATTTGAATTGAGGTCTTTCTCCTCTTTCAAACTTTTTGCACTCGAGTTTAACAGATATTTGCGAATCTCCGCATTCATTGCTTGCAATACAAGTATAAGTTCCCGAGTCTTCGATTGTGATATCAAAAATTTCTAATATTACAAAACCGAATGAATGAATCGTATGTACTCTATATCCCGCTTGTAATGGTTTATCATCTTTGAACCATTCAATAGTCATCGAGGAATCACTAATTGGAGTTAGACTGGCCTCTATGTGAGTCGATTCTCCTTCACTCAAATATTTGATTGTTTCAGATCTCAAAATAAATTGTGGCGCATGAAATTCTTCGAGAACTTTAGGCCGCTCTTCTGCTTTATATTCTTCGAGTTGTTGGATTTTTTCGAGACCTCTCTGTCCGTCCGGATGTAAGGTTTGTTCTAAAACACCTTGTTTTGCATTTACAATAATTTCTGTTGTTGTAAACGCTTCTCCCGAATCATTGGTTGCTCTGAAAAGCATTAAATAATAAAGTATATCATTGTATTGCTTTCTAATCATTAATGGCTGACCTGCAGGTGTAAATGCCATTATCTCTCGGCCATAAGTCGTGAATATCCATTACAACGAATCCGAAATCAGCTGAAGTGCTGAATCTCGAACCTGTGACTAACATTTGTCCGTTAAAAAACCATTCAATAGTCAGCTTTGGGTCACTTGAAGGCTCGACTCTACACTCGAGATGCAATCCATTGCTTTCCTCGACTCTGAAATTGGGTTTAAGTGGTTTTACAAAATAAGGTTTAGAAAATTCTTGTTTATCTTCTTGAGGAGATCTGGCAATAGGTTGAGCTTCAAGTTCTTGTATCCGTTCCAACCCCTGCTGACCCATTGGATGCAATGTCTTGGTGTCAATCGAATCCTTTCCCTGAACTCTCAAAGACGCTGTCGATAATGCCTGACCTTTTGAATTAAAGGCTCTACACGTATAGATACCCGAGTCTTCCGGATATACAAACGCGATGTCCACTGAGACATATCCAAAATCGTGAGTCACTGAATATCTACTTCCGGCAGGCATTGGATTTCCATCTTGTAATATTTCAAACTTCATGGAAGGATCTCTTGAGGGCTCAATTCTGCACTCAAAATGTGCGGTATCGCCTTCTTTGAGCTCAAGATTGTTCATATGAGAAACAAAGTATGGAACCTGTGTTTCTCTATCTTCTATTTCTTGTTTTGCTGGAGTATAGGTTTCCAGTTCTTGAATCCTTTGCCAACTTTCGGGATGAAAAGATCTGAGCTCTAAGTTTTCTGAGCCTATAATTGAATGAAATTGATGAGTTATTTACTTTATTTAAGAGAATGATAACTTATATGGAATACCTTTAACTTTGACAGTGCAGGTGGAGGTGGCCTCTCCTGTTTCATTGACAGCTCTGAATATTACATAATTTTGTTATTTATAAAAGTAAGTTATTTTCAATAATAATGAAAAAAGGATCCCAAAGGATCCAAACGAGTGCTCACCTGCACGTATAAATTCCGGAATCTTCTGGTTTGAGATCCATAATTTCCAACGAAATTAAACCAAAATCAAATCGTGTCGTTATCCTCGATCCTAAAACTAAATATTGACCATTTTTATGCCATTCAATAATAAGCTTATCATCATTTGCAGGCTCTACTCGGGCTTCAAGATAGACATATTGTCCTTCTTTTAAACTTTCCAGACTTGAAAGGTGTTGTGTGAATACCGGTCTCTCAAATTTGTCTTCTATTTTATCTTCAATACGAATAGATTGACTTTCAAATATCTGAGTTTGTCTAAAGGCTTCCGGATGTTGACATTGCATGTCTATTACTGATAGGCCTGTGTTTGAGTCCAAATCAATTAAATTTAGATCTAAAATCAGATTCATTTATATTACAATACCTTTTACTCTTAATGATGAAGAAGTTATGGCTTCACCTGATCTGTTCTCTGCTTTAATCATATAAACTCCTATAATATTAATATTTATATTAATTGCTGAAAATGTGTTTCAAACATATAATAATATACCTGAATCTTCAGGAACTGTAGACGCGACATCAAGACTAATATATCCAAAATCATGAGAAGCCGCAAACCTCGAACCTTTAATTTATAAAATATAGCATATATTTATAGCACAGGTATTTGTAAAGACAATTATAAGATTAATTACCAGTTTTTAATTCAATGCCATTCAAATACCAGGTGAAGTCTAAATCTGGATCACCAACAGGTATAGCTCGGCACTCGAAATGTGCGGCTTGTCCTTCTATGAGTTCTTGCGGTCCAACGAGTGGTGTTGTGAATACGGGTTTATTGAATCTTTTTTCAGGTTCTTCACGTCTTTTTCTTATTTTTGAGCTTTCGAGAGCTTGTATTTGTTGCAAACCTTCAGGATTTTGTGACTCGAGTTGTATCGCAGCTTTTGCTGAAAAAGTGAGAAATCATTATTTTATCTTAACTTGACTTTTATCTTATGAAAATAATGTTACATTTGACTCGCATGGAAGCTGTGGTAACTGCATCTCCGAGTTCATTAATAGCCCGAACCATATAAACTCCTATAAATTATTAAATTATTGGTCGCATTAATTTATACTGTAGTTATTGTTGAGTTACAATTACCTGAATCTTCAGGTTGAATGTGTTGTATGTCGAGTGCAACGTATCCAAAATCGTTAGTTGTCAGAAATCGCGAACCTATTGTTTCACATATCATATCATTATATGTTAAGGTAATATCAAATGACTGAGGAATAAATTGATTTTCATTACCTGTTTTTAAGGGAATATTATTTAGAAACCATTCGACTTTAAGAGTCGGATCTCCAACTGGAATGAGTCTGCACTCGAAATGAGCGCTGTGTCCTTCTTCGATGTTATCTATATTACGAAGAGGTGACGTGAATACCGGTCTTTGGAAAGTGTGAACTTCTTCTTCTTGTCGGACATAACGATAATCTCCTTCCAAAGCATTCAATTTTGGTAAAGCAGAGGAATGAATGCTTTCAGTTTGAATTGAGTTCAGACCTTAGATTCAAGTAATTAATCAATTTATCAAAGACTCACTCTTGAAATTAAACTAATATTAATATTTTTAATACCTTCAACTGTTATATTAATAGAAGAGACGGCTTCTCCTAATAAGTTTGAAGCCTTGACAGTATAGGTTCCGGCGTCTTCGGGATAAACATATGCAATATCGAGCGCTACGTATCCAAAATCACAAATTATATGGTATCGCGAACCTAAATAATAATAACCATAACATAGTTTATTTGTTTTTTTACTATTAACAAACATTAGCGTTAAATATGGGAGACGGACACTTTATCGACAGCCGCTTTATAGAGAGCCACTTTATCTAATCTGTTAGGTAAGGTTAGGTTAGGTTAGATTAGGTTGGGTTAGGTTGGGTTAGGTTATGTTAGGTTAGGTCAAATGGCTGTCGATAAAGTAGTCTTGTCGATAAAGTGACCCACTTCCGATATTAATACTCATTATTATCGATCTATTTTCATTGCTTTATTAAGTTATTGAACATTGATTGCAGTTCATATTAGTGTTGTTTCAGTTTCAAGTTTTTAATTTGAGTTTTATTTGAGTTTCAGTTATTATTAGTTCATAGAAGTTATTTAATGGCATTTGATTTGAGTTTCTAAAACTGAAATAACACCAGTTATGAGTTGTCCAAATCAATCATTTCTAAATGCATTAAAGTTTCAAAATCAAATACAAACCGGCAATAAGAGGTCTTCCATTATGCAAAAATTCAATATTAAGATTTGAATCATAAGATGGTTCGACTCTACATTCAAAATGAGCTCTTTGTCCTTCAACGTGTCGAGTGGTTCCTCTCAATTCTGATAGAAAGACGGGTTTAGTGGGAGGTCTTTCTTCAATTTGTTCGAGTCCGCGATAAGTATAACTTTCCAATTGTTGTATTTTTTCCAAGCCTTCGGGATGGTGTGTGTCGTAAATGATAGATCGTCTTCCCTGTACACTAACCACACATGTAGTGACAGCTTCTCCGAGTTCATTAGTGGCTCTGTATATAAATATATACTTGTAATTCAATATTCATAGAGTTTAATGTATTTCACTATTGATAACTCACCTAATCATATAAGTTCCGGTGTCTTCGGGATAAACATATAAGATATCGAGTGCAATATATCCGAAGTCATTAGTCATTCTGAAACGATGACCTGTTTTTATCGTTACTCCGTTTACATACCATTCGACTCTCATTGTCGGGTCATTAATGGGCTCGAGTCTGCATTCGAGATGTGCCGCCTGACCTTCTTTTAAATTTTCTAAATTTTTTAGTGATTTAGTAAAAACTGGTCGACTTGTTTCAGGCGTAGGAGACTCTCGTCGCTTGACATGAGGTCTTTCAAGTTCAGTAATTCTTTGCATACTTTCTTCATTAATAGTATTCGTATCTATAGTTAGTCTGCCTTCAACTTTGATCGAACACGTGGTGACAGCTTCTCCGACACCATTAGTTGCTTTACACATATAAACACCACTATCTTCAGGATATGCGTAAAGAACATCCAAAGCTACAAACCCGAAGTCATGCAACGCTTTGAAACGATGTCCAGTTTGAAGCGGTCGACCGTTGACCAGCCATTCAACTTTCATAGTCGGGTCATTGACTGGCGTCAGAGTCGCCTCTAAATGAAAAGCTTGGCCTTCTTTCAAATTTTCGATATTACTCAAAGATCTTCCGAATTCTGGTTTATCGATTAGAATCGTATCGTCGTCTACTTTTTTGCGTTTTTGAGGGGTTTCAAGCGCTCGGATTTTGCTGAGACTACTCGGTTGTTGAGACTCGACTATAATACTTCCCTTTCCCAATACCTTTAAAGAAGTACTCGATTCTTCTGATCCCAAATGATTTGTGGCTCTAATCGAATATTGACCCGAATCTTCAGGTGTGAGTTGAAGAATGTCCAGAGCGGCAAATCCGAAATCAAATAACGTGCGATATCTGCTTCCTATTTGAAGTGGCCTTCCATTGTGTATCCACTCGACAGTCATTGTTTCGTCCGGAAAGGGTTCGATACGACATTCAAAATGAGCACTTTTTCCTTCTTCTAATACATTCGGACCCTTTAATGGTGTTATGAAAAATGGTTTCTTATCGACCAGAGTTTCAGAATATTCCTCTTTTCTATAAAGATTTCTCCCTTCGAGATGTGATATCTTGTGAACACTTTCTGGGAAAGAAGTGTCCAAAATGATGGACTTTGTGTCCTCGACATGTAATGTTGCAGAACATGCCGCTTGTCCTAATAGATTAGTTGCTTTACAAGTGAAGGTTCCGCTATCGCTTGGCTTAACGTATTTCAAATCGAGGGCCACATAACCAAAATCATTAATAGTTGAAATTCTGGACCCACATAACAAAGGAGATCCGTTATGAAACCATTCGACGCGCATATCTGGATCTCCGACTGGAATCAGTCGAGTTTCAAAGTGTGCGCTTTGATTCTCAATCATTGATAAATTTTTGATCGGTTGAGTAAAAACTGGCGCCTCAGCTATGATTTCTTCCTCATATACTGTTCTCTCTCTCTTGTGTTCCAACCTTTGAATACTAGTCATACTGCCCTCAACTTGAGATGTGGTAATCAAACTGGCGGTTCCGTGACATTTGAGCGATGCTTGTGCTGATGCCTCTCCGTATGCATTGGTTGCTCTTATAGTATAGCGTCCACTGTCTTCTGGATAAGTATATAATATATCTAATGCGACAAAACCAAAATCAAATATTTCTACAAATCTTGAGCCTTGTTGTAGAGGTCTTCCATTCTTAAGCCACTCCACTTTTAGAGTTGGATCTCCGATAGGGGTTAACTGACATTCGAAGTGCACTTTCTCGCCCTCTTTGACCTCAGCATTTCTGGGCGCTGTCGTGAAAACAGGCGCTTGTTTTGTGATTTCATCTTCAAAGGCATCTTTTGTATAATATCCGCGTTCTTCTAAATATTGCACTTTTTTATATCCTTCGGGATATTGTGACTCCATATCTATTGAAGCTCTGCCGTGACATAAGACTGTTGTCGACATTTCAGCGCTTCCGTATTTGTTAGTTATTCTACAAGTGTATACTCCAGAGTCTTCTGAAACTATTTGTAATATTTTGAGAGCGACGTAACCGAAATCATAAAAAGGCTGGAATCGATGGCC
This sequence comes from Nothrus silvestris, assembly GCA_033995675.1. Classification (NCBI taxonomy): domain Eukaryota; kingdom Metazoa; phylum Arthropoda; class Arachnida; order Sarcoptiformes; family Nothridae; genus Nothrus; species Nothrus silvestris. The sequence goes on from JAUJYU010000061.1 coordinate 16,471, forward strand.
TAAAAATGCAAATATCATTTGTTAATACATTGTTTTAGAAAAAACTACTTTCAAATTAAATGTGATTATAAACCTATTGGCAAATAATTTCTAAAACCCCTTTAATACCTATTGGCAATGGTTTTCCGTCGTGAAACCATTCGACTTTGAGATGTGGGTCATTAATGGGCTCTATTCGACATTCGAGATGTGCCGCTTGGCCTTCATTTAGTTCAAGTTTCTTAAACTGAGTCAAAAACTTGGGCTTTATTTTGAGGTCTTCTTCCATGAAGAGCTGTCGATCATATTTTCTTTTCCTTTCTTCTAAGTGTTTAATATTAATTAAACTCTCGATGTGTTCGCTTTCATAAATGACTCTTTGAGTCTTTTCGTGACATTTGAGAGTACACGAAGAGACGGCTTCTCCGAAAATATTTTTCGCTTTACAGGTATAAACACCACTGTCTTCTGGATATACACATAATATATCTAAAGCTACAAAATCGAAATCAAATTGAGGTCTAAATCTATGGCCAACAGTGATTGGTTGACCATTTTTGAACCATTCAATAGTCATAGAAGAATCACCAGAGGGTCCAATTCTGCATTCCAGGTGAACATTCGTTTCTTCAACTGTTTCAACATTATGTAATGATTTTATAAAAACTGGTGGTTTGCTTACTATAACCTCCATATCAACATCTCTTCTATAACGACTTCTATCTTCCAATCGCTGAATCTCTACTAAACTTTGTGAATATTCCGATTCTGTGACAATACTTGATTGCGATATAACTGTTATTGAATTACTTGATTGTGCGCTTCCCAATCGATTAGTGGCGCGAACTGTATATTCTCCTGAATCTTCAGTTCTAACAGAAAGAATGTCAAGTGAAAGACAACCAAAATCGAATCTAGTTTGATATCGATGTCCGGTCATAAGCGGTCTTCCATTGAAAAACCACTCCAATGTGAGAGCGGGATCACTGACAGGCTCGACGAACGCTTCCATGTGTATATTCTCTCCTTCATTATAAAGAAGTGGAGGAACTTGTAGTGGAATTCGGAATATAGGCTTAATTTGTTTGATTTCTTCCATATAATAATCAATTTCAGTTTGCGTGTAATAGTCTTTATCTATTCTTTGTAAGCGTTGTTCACTTGTTGTCTCATAAAAAGATGACGTATCAATAGTTCGCTTGGCTTTAACTATGATTTCAGTTGAAAGAGTAGTGATACCCGATTTGTTCTGTGCCTTTACTTCTAATTTACCGCTATCTTCAGGTATGAGATTCAGAATATCAAGTGCTATAAATCCAAAATCAAAGTAACACTTGTATCGATGTCCAACAGGCAGCTCTCTGCCATTGATAAACCAGTCAACTCTCATATTGGGATCTCCTAACGGTTCTAATCGAGCCTCAAAGTGTGCACTCTGGCCCTCAACGAATTCACTTTTGCCATATAAAGGCGTAGTAAAAGTTGGCTTTTGAACAATTATAGTTTCTTGGAATTCTTCGCGCTTATAAAAAGCGGAATCTTCGATGTGTCGAATTCTTTCCCAGCTTTCGATATCACTAGTTTCAAACCTAACTGTCTTTTCGCTAATACATGTAAGTCTGGCCCCAGTTTTTGCTGTTCCGATGCTGTTTTTGGCCACACAGGTGTAAATGCCTGCATCTCTACTATCAATGTCTTTAACAGTTAATGAGATATAACCGAAATTAAAAAATGTATTAATTCTTGAGCCGACTTTCAAAGGCTTATCATCTTTAAACCACTCCACTTTCATAGTAGAGTCTCCTTGAGGTTCAAGCGATGCTTCGAATTGAACATTTTCACCTTCCTTTATATCCAATTGATCTTTAATATGAGTCCTAAATACGGGCTTTTGTTTCGGTTCTAACTCTTTATCCGTGAACTCAAACTTTGCTCTTTTTTTCTCGTGAGAGTGTTTTTCCATTTTTTGCATTCTTTCATATTTTTGTTTTTCTATTGATTCCATATTTATTGCATTTTGTGCTAAATTTAATTTTAAAAAAAGATTTAAATATAATAACATTAATTATTAGATTAAATGTGTACTTACTTTTCACTTTAAGTGAAGCGGTGGACACGGCTTCTCCCTTAGCATTTGTAGCCTTAACCATATATAGGCCACTATCTGATGGTCTAATCTGTGATATGTTTAGTGAAATGTATCCAAAATTAAATATTGTGCTGACTCGGGTTCCAGATGTTAAAGGCTGTCCATTGAAATACCATTCAATTGTTAAAGTTGGATCATTAAAAGGTGTGACTTGTGCTTCAAAGTGAGCATTTCCGCCTTCCATTATTTCTTCAAGACTTGTAAGCGGTCTCACAAATGTGGGATTTGTAACTGAAATGCTTTCTTCGATTTGTTGTTCCCTTTTGTAGAACTCCCAGTCCTCTACCGTTTGATATCTTTCAATACTTTCTTCCAAATGAGGACTTTTCGTAATACTTGGTTTAGGATTACATTTAAGCGTTGCTGTCGTTACCGCTTCTCCCGATTCATTGCTAGCTTTGCACTTAATTATTCCTAAACAATTGAAAATTGAGTTTCAAAACTTTTCATTATAAATATTGTCATTTTACTATAAATTAACAGTTGAATTAACTTCAAGTTAAATCGCATTTTTACTCAACTATAGACTTATGAGTAGAATTATAATCTTCAAGGAAATATATGATAACTCTTTATTGAATTAAAAAGGTTTAAAGCTGAAAATTTTAAAGTACAAAATACTTCATATTTTTAGTATATATAGCAGTAGAGTATCTTAATTAACAGGTGAGACGAACTTACAATAAAAACGCGACTTAACTTTAAGATTGATAGTAAATTTTTTAACTCATTGGATCTCATATTCACCTGAATCTTCTGGATATACATGAATAATAGTGAGCGCCAAATATCCAAATTGAAGTGTTGTTAAAACTCTAGAACTCGACTCAATCGGAGTTCCGTTTAGAAACCATTCGACTTTCATGGACGGGTCCGCGAGTGGGACTATTCTGGCGTCAAAGTGTGCTCTTTCGCCTTCAGTTAAGACCAAATCACGCAAATGTGTAGTGAAGGCTGGTTTCTGTGGTGGCGGCGGTTCTTCAATATGATGTGGGATTTGTTGATATGTTTTCTCGACGTGTTTTAAGTAAATTGTTTCGTAAGGTTGTGGTCCTTCGGGTTCAATAATTCGATGAGTCTTTGGCAAATTCAATTTGATTGGTTCTCCTCTGAGTTCTCTTTTCTCTGCTTCGACATGTAGTTTAGCTCTTGTGGCGGCCGTTCCGGCTTGGTTTTGGGCAGTGCACTGATACCAACCCGAGTCACTCGGCATCACTTGATTTAGAATAAGAGTAGACGCGCCTTCATTTGACTTAATAACCAAATCAGGAGGACGTGTGTATATCTGAACGCCATCTTTTTGCCACGTGATTCGTGGTATTGGTGTTCCAACTGATCTGCAATGCAAAGAAACGGGTTCTCCTTCTTTTGCATTAATTGTTTGAAATCGCTCTACAAATTTGGGAGCAATTGTATGTTCTTTTTCCACAACTATTAGATTTACGCTAAAAGTGGCGTCGCCTATGCGATTAGTGGCCACACATGTATAGGCTCCAGTATCACAAGGATATACAGCCATAATCATCAGAGCGTGAATTCCTCCTTCATTTACTACAACTTTAAACCTGTCGTCATCTAAGATCAATCTTCCCTCGCGATACCAATTCACTTCAGGCTCAGGACGACCGCCGACTCTGCAGTCGAAGCGGACTAACTTTCCTTCAATTGATTGCTGATCGTATGGAATCATGAAAAAACTTGGCTTAATTCCAACTGGTGTGATGGTTCCGCTTTCATAGGTTTCATAATATGCATTTCCATAATTATAATCACTATTATTTAAAAGTCATTATTAGTTGTTTAACAGAACATAAATTATCTAAACTATTGTTTGCATAAGTTTAATTGTAAATATTGTATTTCAATTGTACACCAAAATTGATCAAGTTTTATTAATAAACAAAAAGTATCTATCCTTATGAATGAGAATACAGTGTATTAATATGTAATTTACAATTCTGAATACTATAAGATTTGAAATATTCTTGATTCTGTACTTGAAATTATTAAAAAATATTTTTATAAATTGAATAACTTTGGACTCAATAATATGGAGTATTCTGAAATTCTTCTCAAATTATCTCTAAGTGTGAGTTTTATGATGATAACTAATTCACTAAGAATTTCATGATTTAAGAATCTATCAGATTACTATTATATTTTATCAGATAACTAATCTTAATCTATTTTTAGGCACTATGAGTACTTATTGAGCCTTTTTATGCATTCGATACTTACTTAACTTAAAATATAAGTTAAAAACTCATGAATAAATGATGAATAATCATTATTATTAAGTTAAAAGCACTTAAATATTAGTGCTTTTAAGCTAAGAATATTTAATCATTTTTATAAATACTTGTTTAGGTTAGCATAAATCTCATCAAATAATTTATTAGACATAATATTAATATTCAAGTAAATGATAACCATAAATGTCAAATAAGTGACAATTGGGTCTTAAACCGGTGAACTGCATCTACGTGTATGTTTAGCAAATTTTGTAATAAACCGAAATAGTTTCTTATTAAGTGCACTATTTGTAGTGAAATTGAGCGCTTTTAATGGTAAGAAGAAGTTTCCCGATAATTCTTATTTTTTTAAAATTTTCAAATTAAGAAAAGATTTAAGTATTCTATATATTGTTTATGCCGCACACCCTATATAAAGATCCCATACATACAATGGTTTACTGCGATATTGCATACGCCACTCGCATATGCTTTTCAATGGTTAGGTTAGGTTAAGTCGAGTTTAACCTAACCTAACCATTGAAAAGCATATGCGAGTGG
>JAUJYU010000062.1:0-21384 GCA_033995675.1 Nothrus silvestris
AAAGTTCTAGAATTTTAGTCTTTCAAATTCTGTGTCTGAAAATGGGGTATTTTTTGCAACATTTAATTATTTAGGGAAATGAAACAGGGAACGGGTTTAATTAGCTCGGGTTTCATGGGTTTGGGCTAAACCTGGGCGAACTTGCGCACAGCATCAAAAATATTTAAAATGTTTAAAACACACGTAGAAAAGATGACTTTGACTGAAAAGTTGTTGATTTGTAAAAAGAGTTTTTTAACTTTTAAAGTACAATTTCCATGATATCTCTTTGACATATGTTTATTAAGGAATGCGAAACCAGATATATTTATTAAAGCATTTTAGGAATCTTTATATAGTAGTTTCACAAAATTTAATGGATTTTTTGTACCTGAAATTTTGGGTTTTTATTCTAGTAATTAGGGATTTAATAATAGTAAAACGGGGTTTGCATGTAATGTAAGAGTGATGTCTTGTCAACAATTAGAATCAGTTATTGTCGAGGAGGTAGTCGTGAGTGGGCAAAGAAGTCAAAAGTGAAAGCTCAAAAAGAATAAAAAAGAAGTGATAAATTGTATTAAAATAAGCTTTAATAAGCCTTACTAATAAGCTTTTGAGGAATTGGAAATGGAACCAGTTGAGCTTGGCAATTTATTATTAATGAATTTATTTTTACATTTCATTGAATGTACCGGTATTTTATATGCCTTATATACTTTACTTTTATAATAGATACTTATTTAATTGAATGGACATTAGAAAAAAAAGTACTAATTTCAACTAACCAGTAAGATAAAAAGCTATTTAAGCACTTAATTAAATGTCAAAAAAAATTTAATCAATTTGTTTGGGACGCCTATCCCCACATGTGATTCTTTGTTGGATTTGCCTCATTTGGCTTATCTGTTTGACATCACTTAAATAATAAATATATGACCACTTGTTATGATTAATTGGTATTTTACTTACATATTTTCATATAATACTATCATATATTACTTGAGTAAAGTCAAGAATAAAAGTAATTTGTCTTATTTCAATATTTTATTCACTAAACTAAAGAATAACTGAATCGTTATCTTAATAAATTTTTAAAATTAATCAACATTTAAATAGTTTCCATATAAAACTTTTAATTTAATAAATCTTTGCTTATAATATAATATAAATAGTGAAACTTATTTTATTTAAAATTGTGAAATAAATCTTCATTAAATATTGTTGAAGTGGAGCTAAATTTAATATAATTACTGAGAGTGTATACAATAAATTGATAATTGATTTGTTGTTATAATTTATTTAAACAAACAATTAAAGCTTATTATATGAGAAATATATTCAATATTCAGTTCAATAATAATAATAATAATTGAATAACCATTTATAAACATTATTCTGTGTTTGTTCAGCTACGATATATATTTTCTCAAATGATTATTTTATGATTTTGTATATAAAAGTGATTTTAAATTTAATTTTGCCACTCATGCTGTGCTATCAATATAATAGAATTCTTTAACTATCCTCTTGATTATAAGCCACTTAATAAATCTATTGCAGGATGTATTTAAAAATTAATAATAAGCCAGTTCTTAAGATGTAGCATCTCTTAATAGTGGCCTTTAAAATGTTTATCACGATCAGACCATTAATGCATATGATCACGAGCTCTTCAGCTCTCACTGAGTCGGTACTCTCTTTATTTCAGCGAACCTTTAAATGAATGACCTGTCTATACATTTTTTAAAAAAAAATAAAATAAACTGAAGAGAGAGAGAGAGAGAGAGAGAGAGAGAGAGAGAGAGAGAGAGAGAGAGTCCAATAGAAATTAATACATAGCAAAAGCTGAAGCAATTCAAAAATAAAGTTGAAGTTGAAGTTGAAGCAAAGTTTGGTTAGTGCTTTAGTGTGCCCTTGATTTTTAGAAAATTAACAGCGGTTTCTAAAGCTAAAAGTAAGTATTTTCCCCTATTCTGTCAGTCTCATAGTGAGACACGCATGCATGCTAAAGGATGTTCGGGGCGTTTTCGGGTTGGATTTGGGCAGATCCTATCGTTTGTGTGAATGATCAAATGTAAAGAAGGGATGGTCTCATTCTCAATATATCGTTGCAAGTTTTGTCTGCCACGCGTTTTACTGCTGTTTAGAAGTAGTGTTTACAGGGCTCATGAGCTCAATGATCAGGTTTCATAACTTAGTTTGAGTTTGAAAGTCGCCAAATTCTATTTTCATCATAGTTTATATCTCAACATTGACCTGTGCACACCGGAGCCGCCCCTGTTGGGCGAGGACACAGCCAATTTCACTAGTATGGCTAGTATGACCAGCTCTATCGTTCAAATGGTAAGTTTATCGTACTTTATAGTCATTTAATGCATTTCACTTACATTTATTATCAAGTGTTTTGTGGGTGTTTTTACTGATCCGTACGCTTTAGTCTTTCAACTAAATATTTAATTAAAATAAGACATATTTTCAAATCTTTATTTTGTTTCTCTAAATTGTACGTCTCGTTATCATAAAATCTATTCTTTATTCCATCAAATATTCAATTGTTTTCAAAGACATTTTCAATGAATGGTCTCTTTGAATGGTCCACACGAGTGGTCTCTTTTTCATTACCATTCACTTCACTCGAGATGTCTTCTTATGCAATACTACTGTAGTCCTAATGTAATTGCTTTCAGTTTGTTTTGATTCAAATTTGAATTCATTTAAATTGCTATTTTTGAAATACATAATCAGTTTGTCTCAAATGGGATGAATTGACTAAAACATATTTGATATAATCTTATTTATAATCCAAATAATGTTAAATCCATCAGAATTTTGATCGAAACTGAAATTAATGTTTTTCTAAATAGGATTCGCAAATCTCCTGATCATAAATCAAATAAACCCACTGGTAATTTGATTTTCACAATTTTTTTCTTTCAAAATTTTCATTTTCCTAATCATTAAAACTAAACAATAACTAAAACCAACTTTTCCTTTATAAAAGTTTATTATCATATATTTAATTTACTACAAAATTGTTTTAAATTAATATTATTATATGTTTCTTGACTCAAATCATGGAATTTATATCTGAAAACTATTTTTGTTTTTAAACAGTAATTTAAAATGAATTTTTCAAATTCCATTCTTTAAAAATATTTGCCTAATATATGGTTAATGTTTTCACTTTTTGATTGTTTAATAAGAAGATGACATTAAACTAAATAATAGTAATATACTGTACAAAATGAGTTTGAAGAAGTTTTAGAATTTTCTAATAAATAGATTATATTTATTTTTTGTACTTTTATAGCATTACTTTACAGAATACTTTTATTAGAATTAAAAATTTTGATTTGACTTTTGTTTAAACATTTTTTGAGATAATTTGAATAGCAATACATAAGTTGTACTGAAAAGTGAATACTCAGCAGAACATCAGTTGAAGTTTTTACATATAATTGGCGTCAAATATTTTATATTTAATTGATATTAATTGTATGTTTGCTTAAATAATTTTAATTTTTTTAAACTTTTAAACTTAATTTATCAAAACATTAATAAAATTCTACCAAAATTACATTGAATTTTAAGTTCATAATTATATAGAATCCTTAATCTATCAAATTTTAATTTTTGGAGTAATTATAAAAAATAGTATTTTTTGAAATTGGAAAATATTATTACTCGAAAATATAACCAAAAAATGATGAAAAAAATGAAATACTTAACAAAATTTGTAGTGTTATTATAAATGAAAATTTATAATATCTGTATAACAAATAGTGAGTTTGGGCTGATCTGAATTGCAGTGAATTCGTGCTCAATTTGAAATTTTAAATGGTTTAGAGCCGCTTTCGATTATCATAATTATAATGATCAGTTTGATTGCCCTGCGATCAGTTTTAGCATAAAAGCCCTCATATTATCGCTTGGCTTTCATAAGGTTAAAGTAGCAAAAAAGTAAACAATAAATATATATTTCAGAATAAATTAGAGCTAAATATAATTTTTGAACAAAACTAAATTACTTATAATTTCATATTTGGTTTGCAATTTGTTATGAAAATTAATTGAGAGGTTTATCGAGTGAAATCTCAGAATTAATTCGATTTAAACTTGAATTAGTTTTCATTATCAACTCTATAGCATATATTGTGAGTTAATTTGAGAATTAAACCAAATTAGCTATCGTTTGATTTATTATAATTGAGTTTTATGTCAAATATAAGAAATAGAGAAGTAAAATGAGTAAGTCTTAAACCAAAATGTGAATAAGAGTAGAGCCGCAATGTATTTATCTTGAGACTTAGTATACACAAGTGTAACCTTATATGTTATATATGGTAATGATTTCATCAACTACCTTAACGTTTGTCAAAACATCCTTTAGTCAAATTACAAATAGGGTCCTTCAACATATTTATAAGAAAACGCGGCTCTTTTCCATGCTTTAGATGTCATATTACTTGTAAGCTCAATGGCAAACATTGCATTACTACAGCATAACAAAGACTAGAAGAGGGTTTCTCTCAATTTTTGCAAAGTTCCCAAACTCTAGTTTAACAGAATTGAAATGAAAAAGTAATTCGATACCAATACGATGACTTAGCTCTTCAAATGGCTTAACTAATATGGCTTTTTATAAAAAAGAGAATAAACGCTTTGTGGTATTCATGCAAATCTATAATAAATGCATTACGCGTTGCCGATTAATAGCTAATCAAATTTGTAAATTATTATAAACTGTTTATAATTTATCAATAATTCAATAATTGAGGATCACTTCTATCAGTATAACTACATTACTATACGATTCACACTCGGGATGGAATATTTCAGTCAAATGGAGGGCTTATAATCGGACTCAAAGAAAGGCCTGTCGTCACGGCCCAGTGCTTCCCTACAGCCCAAGCTGAACCATCAGCCCATCCATCCTGAGACCAACAAGCCTTGTATTCACAGTGTGTTTGATGCCTTTTAGTTGTGTTGTGTGTCTAAAGCGCTCTAAATGCATGCCTGAAGAGCATACCAATGCTGTCTAAGGCCTTCTCATAACATACATGTTCGCAACAGCTGCTGATGAGTTCATTTTGTGAAATTCTTCAATTAACAAACGTGTCAACTATTATTCAACACATTTCTCAGTTTTAATTCTTTTCTGATTATTCGCATGATATTTAAAAAGTTTATCCGATTTACCTCTAATAAAATCGATCACTTCATTGGTCATTTATCATTAGTTTGGTCTATAGTGTAGGCTCTATTGATTGCAGCTTTTCTTTAATTTTTATTATTCTAGTGAATTGTATGTACATTTTGAATATTTTCCCACTTCTTTTGTCCCATAGTTTCTTTTGACCATTTTTGGCATTTTGTAACAGCAAAACACATATTCTCTCACATTGAAAAACTGGTCATTTCTTGTCGATTGGAAAAGGGGAACACAGACCGCATCGGTCTTTGATGAAACAAACTAACGATTGCTTTACTAGTAAGACAAATCTTAAACCTATAGCTTTACATAAAGGCAACACATTTGTGTGCAATGGCTTTGCACCAAAACTTAAAGTTACTGAAAAAGGTTTTAGGGGATAGCGCACGATATGAGAGGGGATTCCGACTTCGAGGAATACATGTATACACTCGATGAGGAGCTTGACGTGTGTGAAAAATGCTTTGGCTTACATAGCAATGCATAGATCATGATGTGATGCCTTTGCCGGCTTTGCTTTGCTTTATTTTGCTTAACATAAGAATATGTTGAGAAAGTAAGAGAGCAAAAGAGAGACCAAACACAGTAATGTGAGGCTACTCTCCCTTCGAATTTCTGGTCTCTTATGCATCCCTTAGTAAAGCCAGAGTAATGCTACTAAAGAAGAGCCAACCGCTGTGCAATGGTTTATACTGTTGTAAACTCATGTCCAAAGCCGAAACGGGACATTCACTGCAGGAGACAGGCGTATGCTTACAAATAACACTAAACTGCGGCTAAGCCATACCGGCTAAAGGATAAAAAGAAGTTATATGAATAGAGAATACGTGTTCGCACATTTATAGTACAGTACTGTTACTGTACATTAAGGCCAAACATATAGCGATCAATATATGAACTATACATTTGACTCAAAATGCAGATTTAGAATTTGTGCACCAAACTCTTGCTCTCTCGCTCCTCTCTCGCTCTCTCTCGCTCTCTCTCGCTCTCTCTGACTCTCTCTAGAGTAGTCCCGCAGAGTTGTGTTCTTTTCAAAAGGAGAGGTGCTCTCCGTTTAACGCTGTGGTGTTGTCGTACATATGTTTGGCCCCAAGGAGGCAATCACTGCCTTCTATCACCTGTATTTTATGGCAAAAGTAGTTCACATTCATAGACCACTGGGACGTGTCTATTGTGCAACTAACACATGAACACTCACTATTGTTAATACTTAGCCGTTTTGGTGTTTCTGTCGCTACTGTAAACCATTGCTATAAACTATTCAAATGATATGCAAACTAAAGTACATTAGTTTTTACAGCTTTAACTTTTTATTACTCTTTGTGAGGCTTTTGTGAAACATTATTTTTGACGATTAAGCTTTAATAAACTATTGCATAAAAATTAAGTATTGGTTTAGATTTATTGCCACAAATGATTCTAATAAAATTCACTGTCAATATGTGAATATTTTAGAGACACTCAGTTTCGACAAGTGTTGGTCAACGCCCGTTCATTATTGCTTTAGACGATCCGAACATTATTGGCAATTGATATAAAGCATTGTCCGCTTTAAAGGTCAAAGCTTACAAGTCGTTTGAGTTAAGCTCAATAATGCATTTTGTGAATGGTCTTTATGACCTTCCTTTTGGCAGATGGCTATGGCTATGGCTATGGTTTGCCTTTAATTACATTCACTTTCTGACGCTCTTTTCTCTACTTTAACAACAATAATACACAGAACAGTTCAAGGAATTCAATTCAATTCTAGTGTGCATTAATTAATTTTTACAAATTTCCAATCAACCAATTATTTTTTTAAAAATATAGTATTTTCAAAATCTTGAAATTATTGACTTACTTAAAACTTATGACTTAATTATAATTTTCTTACTATAGCTAAATATTTATATTAAATTTTAAATAATCAGAGAATTGATATATTAGATAAAATCAATAGTGAAACCACAAACTACAGTACTTTAGAGTGAGCTAATGCCAATTTCCATATGTTTCTCAATTACTTGTGGCAAAAGATTGACATCTATTCGACTCAACCGCTTTGGCTATTACTGTATTGACTTTTGTTAACTTTCGTTGAATGGGTTCGGCTTTTGCCTAAAGGCTTAGAAACAATAGCATTGAGAATAACATTTTGAGAAATGGTAACTGATTCGGAAAAGGATAAATCAGATAATCCTCAAAGTAGTCATTTGACCATATAATACAAATATTGCCATTTGTGTTCGACTACTTCAGTCGTTCTGAACTGACACCCGCGGGTGTGAATGTCAATGTATATTATCAATTGAGAGGATCTTAGATTTTGAGTTGGATCGACTCAACACTAGTCAGATCTATTGCAAGGTTTTCTTTTTGACAACAATGCTATGTCATGCATGCCCGTCAAGCCCTCTTCTTTTTTGCATCCATTGATCTCCTTTTTGGCATTCAAAGCAAAGAGGCGGTAATGGGTGTTGTCGTTGCGGCTGTCCATAGAAAGAGGATGGACTGGGCTGTACTCCATTCGCTTCTGTTATATAATTTTCAGGTACAATAATAGGTAATATGTAAATCATAAAATATGTTTGAATTTCGTTGTATTCATTTGAAAGTTTTCAATTATTTTAGTTTCAATTAATTCTTATCGAAAGCAAATATTAAAAAACAAAGTAAACTGTCTTAAACCACATCAACAGACCTCACAAGAAGTAATTTTTAAATTTAGTTTCAATGCCGAAGCTTTTTTCTGAAAGTTTCGCGTGACCCCTAAGGCTTCAATAATTACCATATATTATGACATTGAGGCCATTATCAATTTCACACTAGTCTCTCTCAAAGTCCTATCCTTTTATTCACATTTCACTCACATTCTTTACTACAGAATTACTACAGGTATTACAGGTATTATTGTTTGCTATTTTTGCTTCAATTATTTGAGTTTCTTATTATCAAATTTACGGTACAGTCATTTCTATTTAAATTTAGCTTTACTTCAAATTCTCAAAACAGTGGCATAAATAGACTTATCTTTCTTTTATCAAAATTTTTGCTTCAAAAGGAGTTAAAAATAGTTATCAATAGTCAAAAGGAGTTATCAATATTCGCAACATCTTAAAAATAATTGTAATGTCGTTATAGTTATACATAATAATAGAGTGAAATCAAATTTATCTTATATTTAAAGCTTATGTGCAGACATATTTGTATTTCATATTCTAAGTGAATCTGCTTTTGGCAGCACTAAAACAGCACTAAAAAACATCAATCATCAAGAGATGAGTTATTTGCTTTTGAGTTAACATTAAGAAAGTTAACGATAAATTTATGTTAAATGACTATAAAACAGTTTTTAAAAATAAATGAAAGTGATTAGTGTTTTATTTTTTGTGAAATTTATAAATGAAATGGAAAACAAAAATCTTGAAAAAAGAAATTTTTGTCGCTATTTCTTTGTTTAGTAGCGCGCACTCCACCCGAAAACTTGATCTCATTTGGGGTGTGGTAACTGATGGTAACTGATGGTTAAGGCATAGGAGAGCAGAGCAACAAACAGTTGTTACAAAAACTTCTCCTCCCAAACTAAAAACCTAAATGACTACTACGATGCATGATTGCAATGGATTGCGTGATAGCTTTCCTGATTAAATTGTTCATTAGATCAATATATGCTTCAATGTATTAGTTTTCATGTATTGTCTGGTGATAATGATTCAAATTATTTGAGATACATCTGCAAACATTAGCTCTTTTGCAGTCCAATTGGTTTAATGTATTTTATTTTTATTAATACAACTAAAAGCGCATAAAATTAGTTCTAAATAAAACACAAAATGCGAAATCGATTATAATATCTTTATGTCTAATTTTATTGAACAATAGGAACATCCAAGACTCGGCGGCAATCCATTAGCTATGTTGACCGCACAATGTAATAAACTCGCAAGTAAGACACCCCCACCTTTGGCTGATGCCGCTGTTGGTAAAGGGTTTCATCCATGGAAAAAGGGTACAACTGGTGGCACATTAGGTACGACTGGTTCGTCTCCGAACTCAGCACCAGTGCCATCATCTACTCTACCTCAAAGAGTTCCTACAATAGCCAATAACACGACCACAACCAGTCTGACAAGTTATCCTCATCAGCGTCCGGTTGCCGTTACGTCGAATTGTGGGACTCACTCCACCTCATATGGAAGTGACAACCTCTTCTACGCGGGCACCGCTGTTACGTCATGTTCGGAAAGTGGTCAGACCGCCTTTCTGGGCAAAATGCACAGTGAGTCACCTCATTTGGGCACAATGTATCCAAGAGTTGGTGTTAGTGCCCATCCTTATGAGAACTGGGCTTTCAGTATGAATAGTGGTCATCACACAACTATTAAACCAGAAGTTACATCTGTTAATACATTAAACTCTTCCACGTGGTGGGACGTTCACGCGGCACAAGCGGCCACTGCAGCCGCAGCCGGCAGTTGGCTTCACGACATGTCTGGAGCTGGAGCTGGTCTTCACTCACAATTGCCAACTAATTATCCGAGTTCTGCTGACTACGGACTCGGCTCTTCATTAGCAGCCGCCACAACTCCCGCTCATTTGCTGTCGTCGGGACAGCATCTGCTTCAGGACACATATAAGACAATGTTGCCGACGGCACAAAGTGTCGGTGCGTCGCCCTTTGGTCTTTCCCAACCAGCTCTTCCACAGGTGCCATCGCCGCGTTCGCAAAGGCGTTATACCGGACGCGCAACTTGTGATTGTCCTAATTGTCAAGAAGCTGAACGATTAGGTCCTGCGGGCGCACACCTTCGCAAAAAGAATATTCATAGTTGTCATATACCCGGTTGTGGTAAAGTATACGGCAAGACATCGCATCTGAAGGCACATCTGCGATGGCATACCGGCGAACGACCATTTGTTTGCAATTGGCTTTTTTGTGGAAAGCGGTTTACGCGTTCTGATGAACTTCAGAGACATTTAAGAACTCATACCGGAGAAAAGCGGTTCGCGTGTCCGGTTTGTAATAAGCGTTTCATGCGTTCCGACCACTTAAGCAAACACGTCAAGACACATAACGGCAATGGAACCGATGGCAAGAAAGGCAGTAGTAGTGGAAGTTGTAGTGATTCCGAAAATAGCCAAAGCGAACCATCAGTCAACTCATCGACTAATGTACAGACCGTCAACTCTCAACCACTCGGACCCCCGCAGTCGACTGCGAACCATAACCAACATATGTCAGGACACGAACCTCAACACGACGGAAAGTAGGTTCAATCATACTATCATTGTTTTTATTTTTATTTGGTTTGACTTTATTTTAACACAACTTTAATGGCATGTATTGACTGACTGTTGACTCATTTCAATTTCTTGAAATAATACTATATTAACATTACTATTGATTGTGCACGAGATCTTTTGTTACCTATTTTGTGACTATTGTGACTCTTATCAACAATTAAACTATTATTTCAATGGAAATCTTTCTTCTATCGTGAATACAGAGTTGTTGCCAAACTGTGGACATAAAGTTTAACCAACACATCGTTTTTCATTGATTTCGATTTTCATCAAACAATTGCAATCTTCAAAATACTCCATGAATTAGATCTAATACAATGTTTCAATACTTCAAAGTTTTCAAAACAAGAGGTAAAATCTTCCCCTCATTGACCAAAAATCATCGGCAGTTTTGAAGCCAATACAAGTTGTGTTATTTAAAATAATATTTAAAAATCCGATGATTATTGTTGTAAACGTATCACCACTTTTGTAAATATGTCTTTTTTTGTCGCAATAATATTATTAATTAATTTTCCGTCGCTTTGTATTTGTGGCCAAACAAACAAAAATATTTGTTTGCCTTTAAGGGTCTCTGTATTATATTTGCTTCACTTCTAATAATAATAAATATTATGAAAATTTACTAAAATTTGTTACTTTATTCTTCATTTGGATTTATTCATTTGCATCCATTGATTCCATTTTATCCATAAAAGTAAGTCAAAGAATTGGTTTAAAAACTTTAACATATAGTTATCACAAAGAATTATAGAAATACAGCTGAGTATTTAAGCTGTACTTAACTTTATCTAATTTGAGGTTTGTTTAAATCACAAGTAAATTTAATAAGACTTTGTCAATACTTGATTAATATTTAGTTATAAGGAGAGTATACCCCACTTTCTAAACTTTATAATATATGAAGTTTAGTTAGTAATAACTCATTGAATATCTATAGAAATACTTGTACAGTACAGTACATCTCTACTATATATATGAAAACTAAAAATCTATATTTTGTTATATCTGTATCTCTTGTATAATTCACATAAACAATTTGATGAAAATTGAAACCTATTTGTTATTATTTTAGCCTAAAATTCACTAATGCTTAAGAATATTGAAAGTAAATAATAAAACTTTTAAAAAATCCTGAATTAATATTATGCCAAATTCAAAGTCATTACAGCATTGAAAAATTTTAATGAATTGATCATAACAATTAGATTTTTGAAATAGTAATTTTTATGAAATGATAACTAAATCATATTTAATTAAGTTATTTATGAAGAAGAAAATATTATTATATATTGAAAATTTTAAATTATATGTTAGACAAACAAGTTTTATTATTAATAAACTTTTATATTTATTGTGATAATAATTGTGTTTCAGTTGAAACCCACACGCAGTAAGTTTTAAACCCATAAATACTTAAGTCATAAAATTTTCAGAAAATTTAGAAAATTATTGATTTAAGAATTAGAATATTGAAAGAAATTATTATTGTAACAATGTTTGAGATTTAAAGTTGCTCCAAAGGGCATAAATTTTTTTTGTAGACGCTTAGATTTTATGCATTTTTACTTAATGTAATCTTACAACATTGTAAAGATAATTACAATTATATATAATTATTTATACGCCCGAGAAATTGATTTTAGAAAGAATTTTGTCCAGAAATATGGTCTAATTAATGAAACTAGTAGTATAAAATAGAAGTTTTTTTAAGTTAACCCACCCTATCTAACAATATTCCTACCTTTGAATTACTATAATATTTATATAGTATTGAATTTTTCGCCCGCCCTCCTATTTCAAATACGGTACAATACTTTCAAAATATTATTGAATATCATTAGATAACGGATGGGAGAAGTTATAAAATTTAACAATTTTAACAATTTTAACAATTTAACAAAGTTAACAATTTTAAAGTTATAAAAAATATTATTAGTTAACATTGTATTGAGAATATAAGCGATCTCTGCCATCAGTCCAGGTGTCGTCGAGATAGAAAGCTATTTTTAAATGAACAAATTGAACAATTATTAACCTTCAAACTTATGAACTCTTTTATTAAATATTCTAATCAAGTTCTATCTTTTTTATATGTTATCATTTACATAAAGAAATCTATTAAGTAATTCAAATAATAAAATACTCCAACTCTGAACGTTGTATTGCTAGAGATGCCTTAGTGTTAATAAATATTATAAAAGGGTTACTGACATACTGCAGATAACCCTTTAATAATATTTGTTTAACACTAAGGCATCTCTAGCAACACAGCGTTCAAATGTTCTTTATTCTTGAGAATTATTTATAATATAATTTATTAAAATAAAATAATTAAATATCGTTTATTTATACACTCCTTTAGTAATAAATCCATGAATCAATGATATTATAATTTACTAAAATCTATATTAAGTAAAGTGAATTCCTTAATAAATATGGCAAAATCCTATCTTTGAACTACTGGTATGACATCAAGCAATGTATTTGGACCCAAATGAAATCTAAAACTTAAAATAATTTATTTTACATAATTTGCTGACACCAATATTTCTCTCAGAGTTAGTGTATTTTGAAGTTTTAATATGTTTTAATACTGTAATAAGATGTTTATAACCTCAAATATATTTATATGACATGAGTACTATTCCATTATAACTGTAAGAATTAGAATTACCTTAAATGCAACAATTATTAAACTATGAAATTATGATCAATTAAATAATTAATGCTTATTAGCTCAAGTGCTTGATTATCATTGAAATAATATCTAAGTTTTGTAATTTTTAGTCTTAAGTTATCAATAATGTGATTAAAACTATCATAAATAATTAGAGAATCTTTACATTATATAAGAATCTTTTGTAAAGTAATCAAACAATATATTTGGTAAATAATAGTTTCATTTATTCACATTAAGCTTACATTAATATAAAATAAATTCAAACAAATAACAATTATTGGTATAAATAAAATAGGAAAAGGAAGCATTAATTCTAAGACAACAGCTTTATAGTATATCAACTGGAGAGCTAATGAGACGTTTTATAGTATGCTTGGATAAGTAGCTGCAATGTTATTATTGACCCAACACTGACGAGAGAGACAGACAGACAGACAGACAGACAGACAGACAGAGAGAGAGAGAGAGAGAGAGAGAGACAGAGACAGAGACAGAGAGAGACATAGAGACAGACTCTTTACAGCATTTTGCGACCAAAGCAACTGCTCCCGGATGCTTACCATTGTTTGCATGCAATACGATCATCAACGACGACATTTTAGGCTTATATGTTCATCATTTTGAGATTTTTTGGCAATTTAGTTTAGTCTTATAGAAAAATTTTTCTGCTTTTTTATTTCAACGAATCGCATACACTTTAGATTATGTTTTAGACTATGTTTAATATAAGTTACTTTATTTGTTACCTTATACTAGAATATTATATATACATAACATTAACTATAATATAGGTTTATTTTTCTCAATGTTCTCTCAGACCAAATCATGTAATTTACTAGAAATCATTAGATGCGGCAGAACTGGAGACATTTGGACGCCAATCCATGTGAATTCATTCAATTGTTTTCAAATATATACCAAAGTATCGCATATAAGAACACTTCTATATATATATATATATATATATATTCGATAATCTTGTTTTACAACACATCTGGAATTCTAAGTCACAACAATTGACACTATTTTTTCAAAGTAAAGTCGGACAATAGCTATAGCATAAGTTATAGCAGACATGTTATAGTATAAAATGACTTTCGCACTTCTGTATCATTTAAAATTTGGCAAATATAGTTAGCTTTTACAATGAGCATAAATTATGAATTTTGTTAATAACTATCATTCTCTCTATTATTCAGACGATGTTTTAAAACCAACAAAATTGAGACACTTTTAATTACAATTCAGATGAGCAAAAATGCGTGAAAAGCCTAACTAATAAAGTATTTGCGCTCAACTTCTAGTTTCGGCTCTATTTTACTATCTCTGAAAAGGATAGGACAATAAACTAATGAAAAATTATGCAATGTCAATAACTCATGTTATTATTAGAATTTGTCTCATTTGGTTTGTAACTTATAAATCAAAAGTGATTCAATTAGTGAATATCAAACCAATTCGAAACGATGACAGTTATTGTATTAGAAGAAATGTGTCTTAAATTTATTATTCAAAATTGGCTTATAATTTATATTAATTTGAAACAAAAATGAATACCCATTTGCATGTAATACATATCTGAATAGTCATGTATTGCAAAAATATCTTTTGATGCATAAAATCGTACGAAAAAATGGGAAAAACTCAATTTGAATAAGTGTGACGTTAATGTAATTGAGTATCATTTGATCTAAAGCCGTGTCCAAATAATATTTTGGTGAAAGTTGGCATCCATACACTTCCATACACTTTCCATACATTA
This sequence comes from Nothrus silvestris, assembly GCA_033995675.1. NCBI lineage: Eukaryota > Metazoa > Arthropoda > Arachnida > Sarcoptiformes > Nothridae > Nothrus > Nothrus silvestris. The sequence goes on from JAUJYU010000062.1 coordinate 14,923, forward strand.
AAGAAATTTTTAATGACAATACACTTATTTTCAGGAGCACAAACCTCCGCCCCAGTCCGCCTCCACACACCCTTTATCGCATTTGAATAGAATGTCTGTTCTGGTGAACTGCGTTTTATTTCTTGACGTTAAACAACTCAGGAGTATTCTCTTTCTAGAATATATCGGCGAATGCGCTCCAAAGAACTGACGAGTTGGAGTTCCCGGGGAGGAATTCATAAAACGCCTTAATGATAGTGATAAAAATTCATCAGAATCAACTCAACTAAAACCCACTGCCTGCAATTCAACAAACTTTTATTTTCCACAAATTCTCAATAATAGATACTCAATAATAATAACTAATAAATACTTAATATACTATTTCTATATAAATACTTAATATGCAATTCCTATATAAATAGCAGAAAACGTCGCAGAAATAAATGTAAAATCTTCATTTAAGAATACGTTAAGTTATATAAATCAGTCTACATGTATAATACATGTATAATATGAATATAAAATATAAGTTTTCGATAAATTGATGTTTTGCAATATAAATACTGTGCATTTATAAAGCATGCACTGTAAGTGCATTAACTTGTTTTTGCTCTGATAGTATTGCAATTTACAGTACTTTTGCTATTAAATATAGAAATGCCAGAAAAGAGCATATAATAAGTTATAAGACATAATAATGGAAGTCATTTATGCATTTATATATTTAACGTCATGAAAAGTAATGATGATCTCAATGATGATATAAACACTGTGCGGGAGCATAACACCAAACTTATAATTTGTTTGATGCGATTCCCCCTTAAGATTCACTAAAATAGTGATATTAGTGAAAGAGGAATGAATGAGCATATTTTCCTTGTCCTTCACCGATTCGACTCATTAGCCAACATTGTTTGATGGAATAGAAGTGGCTATCATTTCCCTTTTGCACAACTTTATAACTTTAATAATGCATTTATGAAACAAGAGCTCACTCTAAGGTTTAGGGTTTAGAGTGAATGAGACTATTGTTTCACTTTGAAAAAAGCTGAAAAGTGATTACAACAAAGTATTCAAAGCTAACGCCCTCACGCATGAGTTTTAATTTGACGTCTTCTTCCCAACTCTTCCCAAGTCTGCGATCGTCGTCTCACAACTGCAATCCACCCGTCTATCTATCAGTAAACTATTCAACAACTTTCAACACTAGGCGAAAACGACACATTTAAAAATGTGCTGCCTTTGCATCATATCAGACATGCCTTGCAATTGAGTTGACGGGAATAGCGAAGTTCCGCATCTAAAAATTGAATGTTGACTACACTTTTTGCGACTCTAGAACCAAAAGAGATGGGGAACTCATACAAAACAATTTTTACACTCATATCCAAAATACCACTGCATATTTTTAACTCAACTCATTTTCATCTGCTTCTAATTTTCTAAGACTAAATATTCTGAAGCAGACTCAGTATGTTATGAGTTATTTTGAAAAATGCAAATTTAATATTTGTCTCGGCCTTCAAAGAAAAGCTTTATTTATTTAATTCTTTGAAAAGTAACTAATATAACAAAATTAGTGTACACAAGATCTCATTTAAAATACTATAAAATTTCAAATATCCGCTACTCAAAAAACTAGAGTTAAATCTTGTTTAAAGTATTTTCTAATTTAAGCATAATATCGATAGCAGAAAGTGTGGAACTTTATTGTATAACTTTAGAAATAGTATAGTATGTGTAGAATTTCAAATTAATTCCCAATACTTGAATTTAAAAGCGGTTTGCCTTTGATCTCAACAGTACTGAATATGAGATCAAGAGTAACTTTATGCCCCTTTATTACACTTTCAATTTATTCTTCAAGCGGTTTAAAATCAAATGTGAATCAGTGGGCAATATTACTCATATATGATGTAAATGGTGGAGGCTTTTGGGTTCGTACCAATGCTTTATGCAATCCATACTTTCTGTTCAAATAATTCTTATTTATAATACTTAAGTAAAAATAAAATGAATTAAAATAAATAGCGTAACAGAAAGTATGATGATGATGTATGCATTTATGCATCTCTGTATGTCTGTATGTCTGCTCGCTTTTAATATTTTAAATGAAATATTTGAAGCCATTATTTTGAAATGACAGCAATGCCAAAAAGGTCAGACACGATACCATCCTTCTCACTATCTAAACACGCCTTAAATCTTTTTTTAAGCCTTGAAAAATAATTTTCACTAAAAAAATTTAATTTTGAATTTAAGAGCCTTTTAGGTTTAAAACACTTTAACAATAAGATCTTAACTAATTATTATGGAAATTTATTACTCTTTCATTCATTTTTAAAATATAATGAATAAAATGCATTAAATATTAAAAAGCAAATAATGATAAATCTCTATTACAAATTTCAATTTTCTTATGTACCGGTACAATAAATTTTTGAGTTTCATATTTTTAAAACATTTATTCATCTTATTTAAACTCAAATCTTATTAGTTAAAGAAGATATTAATAAATGATTTCATATGAAATGTCAAAATATTTTGCAAGCTTTTAAGTATGAAAATTCTATCACATTTGATTTGATTTATAAATTTTAAAAATGTATTAATTTTGAGTAAACTCTTCAAAATGTGAAAATAGTTTATAAAATGAGGAAATGTTTTATATTTTTGTTCAATTCAATTATAAGAATATAATTCAATTATGAGAACTCATACAAATATGTACAGTATTATTAAGATGGTAAAAATAGGAATAACAGTCATATCGAGAATGTATTTGACATCAATCAGGTATGAGGTTTGTTGAATAGGACTCTATGGATAGCAAAAATTGCTTGTATTTTGCAAGAAAGCGTAAATGATATATTACAACAAAATATTTGTTCTCTCAAACATAGAAAAAACTTTGGTCCGCACTATTGAAGTTTATAATGGTTGAGGGCTAACCCACCCATTGAACTCTATTGATGTTTTTACAATGTTTTCCAACACAGAGCGCAATATTCAGTACAGTCTATGTATATATAGTGCATGCCATACACTAGCTTTAAATGGAAAGCTTTGATATGACTTTTGATGAACGGCAAAATTTCAGGTAAATTAGCTTTGTATGAGTGGCGGTGACGAAGCATACTGTGAGAGCACAGCTGCTGTTCAACACAATCCGCCGCTAAAGTAATTCTTCATATGCAATAACAGCATCCCTGAACAACTGGAAAATCGGCGCAATCAAACTTAATGTTAATGCAGATGTGAGTACTGTATAAATTTATGCAGTATATGGACCTCAAAGTAAGTATGTGTTTGTGTCACTCTTTTTAAGCGAGTATTCAAGACTCAACTTAATCGGGTTTCACAAACAGCATGAAGTCTATCAGTATTGCCGCATCTTTTCAGTGATGGGAAACTAATGGTTCATCCGTATCATTGGTAACCGGGAGACCGAACTCATCATTGATTTGTTTGATGACTCCATGTATAGTCTAAATAAATGGCATTCAACTAATTCTCCAATTCATTTCAATGAATTTGATTCCTTTATTAAATAGCTATTCAAATCTTCCAAAATATCAATAGAAGTAATTGAAAACTTTTGATATTCGCGACTAATTTAATAAAAGTCAAAATTTGTGAATGTATTTCAAATGAATAGATATGAAAAGCCCCTATTTTACATTATATTTATTGTAAATTTACCCATAATATAATTGCTTTGATTGTAATCTCTTATAAGATGTTTAATTATTATTGATTTATTCTTTTCAAATACATTGGAATTTTTTGTAATGAATGAAATGAAACCAAATGAGTTGCCAGGACTCAAATTTCAAACAATTTGTCTCTTAAACGAAGTTCTCTTTTTAACGCATTCCCTATTTTTCATCAAAAGACTATTTTTCAAACAAAGTTTATATAAACAAAAATTGCGAAAGTTTGCTAACATTATTCTCTGAAAGTGTCAAAACATTATAGTATTGACTTAACTTTTAAACAAACTGACTTCCTTTATTGCAATTATATGTTGTAATATCTATTAATAATATAGTGAAATTCAGATAAAAGCAATAATTCTGTATTTACTTAAATAAATTTCACTTTCATTTACTGAAAATTAAAGTGTCAAAACATTATGATTATTACAATTAAGTAAACTTATTGTAAAATATTATTGTAAGCGTTTGAAAACTTACTGGTATTTCAAAGCCAACTTATTTCTTAATGCAAAATACTATTAATATTGATTTAGAAATGTCACGATTTTCACCTCAAAAATAATTCATAGAAATAACTTATATAAGTTATATTTTTAGTATTGAAGACCAATACTAAAAAAAGTTACTTCAAATTAAATATTATTCATCACGTGTATTATTAAGTAAATTATTAAAAAATTTTAATTCAAATTTAATTTTATATTTAGCAACATTTTTAAAAATCCTGGAATATAGATTAGAGTTTAATTAGAATGATTGCAACTTATCATTTACTCATTAGTAAAATAGTTTTCTCAATACTGTAATGACGTTTTATGGCTTAGAAATTTTTAAAAATGTAGTTAAAATAGTACTTTAGAAATGACAATCCATTAATTGAGTGCAATCACATTCGCTGGTAAGCCGGATCTGGAGAATCTCTGTGTCGATTTTATAGAATATCGTAGTCTCTCATTTATTTAAATGCAACTCTCTTTGAAACGGTGTCGCAGAACGTGATCATAAGGAGGGAACGCATTGCCATTCTATGCCATTTACTTTGAATTCAGTGTTCAGTTCACTCGAGCCCAAAATATTCTTCAAATGACCAAAAAGTATATGAACCCCAGTGGAGATAACTGCCAAACCTGTCATTATGACTGCAACCTCAAAAACCACCAATAATATATAGTCATTCATTTACTCATCCTGTTTTCATTTTTTGGTCTTCAGTCAAATAGTATCATATAATACAATATCACATACAAACATGATTTTCTATTCCTATTCATTGTAATGTCGGTTATTGTAATCCAGAACCAACTCATAATACAAATGAGTCTCCATTTTTGGAATAATAAACAGAACAGAATTTGCCATTTAAGTTAGCTTTAAGTTAGCTTTAAGTTAGCTTTAAGTTAGCTTTATGTTAGTTTTAAGTCAGCTTTTTATATCAAATTAAAATAAATTAGAGTATGCGTTACCAAATTTTAGACTACTATTTTCTACAGTACAGATTCATATATAATTGTAAATCATGTGTAGATTTATTTGTAATTTACTATCAAATATTTTCATACTATTAAAGTGTGATTTCTCTAAAGAAAAAATATTTGTAAGTTCTTAACTTTCATAGTTTAACACTAATGTCGCTAATACTTAAATATTAATTTGTTTTAAATATTTGATATAATATCACATTAGTGTGAATTAAATGAAAGTAAGCAAAAAGTTTTTGACTTATACATAATTTGTAGATTATATTATAGATTAATATTACGGAGAAATTAAGAAATAATTGCATTCACAATTATAATGATAGTTATTTGCTGTATTTTTTTTCTTATTTTTTAAAAACTTGATTTTAAATAAATAGTCCGATCAGAATAATAAACATTTCTAAGTAAGACAACTTAATATTGTCGCTAATAATTGTGTTCATAAACTCATAAGATCGAGACATGAATAATCAGATACAGTGATGCCAAACGCTGAAGAGTTAGGCCCTCTGTCACAAGTGGTCTGATTTTGTGAAACAGGAATATAGAACTTTGCATAAATCCTGAAATGTTTTATTTTTTAGTTACGAGTAATAACAATAAATAACTTAACTAATAAAATTAACTTATTTTCACATATTTTCAAAATAAACATTAATATCAGTAATACTTGTGTAAACTTATTCTATAAGCATTTATCCAATATTCATATATACAATCAGCTTTTAATTAAAAAATATTTTTCAATAGTAAACAGTTAATGAGTATTATCTATGATGATAGTTTCAACTGGTTTTCAAAGAAGTTAATTCAAATTCTCCTAAACTCCCACCATGAAGTGTCATATTGAAGCTTATAATGAAGTGTCATATTGAAGCTTATAATGAAGTGTCATATTGAAGCTTATAATGAAGCGTCATATTGAAGCTTATAATGAAGTGTCATATTGAAGCTATTATAAGTAGATTCGAATGTAAAAACAATTTTTCAAAAATATGATGGCTGAGACAAGATATGATTGTTTAAAGATTTTCAAATTCGGAGATATATTCTTTAAATTTTAAGAAAAGCCTTACATTTGCATACCGACTCTCACAAAAACTTCACTATTAATATTCACCAATTGTCAGTATAGTCAAGGTTTTAATATATCTCCGAATTTGAAAATCTTTAAACAATCATATTTTTTAGCCTCATAGTCTCAGCCATCATATTTTTGAAAAATTCTTTTTGCATTCGAATCTACTCATCATAAGCTTCAATATGACACTTCATTTAGCTTG
>JAUJYU010000063.1:0-21309 GCA_033995675.1 Nothrus silvestris
TTTTATATGCGTTTAACTGAATTAATTTAGTTTTAATATTAGTTAACGCAAAGTAATCTCTAATAAACATGGAGTGACACTTCCGTGCGTTTCATTCACGTTAACAAACATTCTTTGCTGTATGAAAAACGTGCGAACATTTATTTAAGTATAATTTGACAAATTTTGTCAACTTTTAATATAAGATAAAATTCGTTTAATACAGTAATAGAGAAATTTTTGCTCAATTTTTAAATTTAATAGAAATATTACGTCAATGTATTTAAATTAATACAAAAATTTTCTAACTTTAATCAAATAAAAAATTTAGCATTAATTCATGTGAATCAAGAACAATATACTGTGATTTAAAATCTTGTATATCTTTAGGCTAAATGAGAGTTTACTGTTTACGTGGCTTTTACTTAATAAACATATTGTGTAGATATTAATAAAGTGAAGCCAAAATCCAAAGTTGATATGCAATTGAAAATTTTCTAAGATCTCATTGTATGTCAAAGTTATTGTAGAATAAATGTTTGTAGAATAAAAAATATTGATAAAGACTTATTTAACATTGAGTTAGAAAATTTTTAAGAAGTTTTGTCCACAATTTTTAAAAAAATAATGATTTCCAATTCTAAAAATTTCACAAAAAGATTTTATTTTTGAGGTAAAATCACATTTTAAATCTTGAATTTTGACAATTGACTAAATTATAGAGAAAAATGTGAGATTTTTTCTCAAAATTTGTGCAGTATTTTTCATTAACTGAACATATATTGAGATAACCCACGCTTTTATGAGTTTGAATTTTAACAATGTTTCACATAATAAGATCATAAAAATATAATGCTTAAAGTTCTCCTATTTTTATTTAATAATAAAAATATCTTAATCTTATCTTAAAATAAATTTTATCTTAAAAAATAAAAATAATTGAATCTATCACAAGAGTTTATGTCTTTTGATCAATACTGACTCCGTTCAGACTCCGTTTATCTAAAGGTTGAGCAAAAAATAAAAGTCCAAATTGAAGATTATTTAAACAAATATAAGAGTTATTGCTTTTTATCGTCAATCAATTGAATTATAAAATTTAAAATAAAGCAACTTCTGGTTTAAATCAAGTTTAAATTAGACCGTTTTGAACTATATGTGAAAATATTTGGCAAATCTTTATTGCCCTAAATTTTGAGTAGTTTTAAAGTTTTTAAATGTTTTAAAGATGAGTCAAATTAGTAAATTATTTATAGCTTATATGTTGAAACTTGAAAAGGTTGACATTTATTATAAATTGATTATAGAATATCCATTAAAATGAATGCAATCCTTCATCAATTGTATAGGGAATTGTTCACAAATAAATCAAATAAAAATAACACAATTATTTGCTTACATAACATATAAGCTGTATATAAAAGAGAATCAATTTTCTTAAAATACAAGCAGACGTTTGGATAAAACTTCATTCATAACGTAATCAAAATATACAATAAATATTTAAATCAAAAAATAATTTCGTGTATAAAAAAATCTTCTAAGGGCTCATCTACTTAGTACGTACGCAGCTTGGGGGAGGGATGGGTCTATCAAAAGCGTACAGACCCTAAACTCTCATAGAACAATAGTAGGAAATAGGTGTCAAAATGCGTACAGTGGGGAGGGAGGGGTCTAAAAATCCAAATTTCTTGCGTACTTACTAAGTGGATGAGCCCTTAGAATAAAATTAACATTTTTTTATTAGTATAAAGTCTTTGGAAACTCATTATAGAAAGCTCACACATATTGCTTTACACTAAATATATTTCTTTTTAATAATTTGGTAATAATAAGACATATCTTCTGCTTAAGCTAATTAAAATGTCTTATAAAACGTGTTACTAATTTAAATGATAGGACATTTTCTGCGTTTAGATATTTATTGTATAGGATGTCCCATAAGTCACTACCGATTGTTGCAGGGCGTGCAAGCTTTTTAATTATTGAGAGCGAACACTTTGGCATAATTGCAAATTAGAGACAATCATTTCTGATTTCCTTTATATTTTTGTTTTGATGGCTAAGTATTTATTATAAATTCAAAAAATAAGTAATAAATTGAAAGAAATGTTAGATAAAAGTCTATATACTATTGAAAAATGTTTAATATCAAGCGTTTGGTTTCACGACACGTTTCAAAGAGTCCGAAATGATTATCTCTAATTTGCAATTAAGCCAAAGCGCTCGCTCTTAATAATTAAAAAGCTTGCACGCCCTGCAACAATCGGTAGTGCTTATGGGACATCCTATACAATAAATATCTAAACGCAGAAAATGTCCTATCATTTAAATTAGTAACACGTTTTATAAGACATTTTAATTAGCTTAAGCAGAAGATATGTCTTATTATTGCCAAATTATTCGTAGACTGGACAAATATGCCATTCATAAATTATGTCTTATTTTACAAAAATAATGGGCCGTCCACAAAATATGTAGCACTTTTATAGGGTAAGGCTGTCGATGGAATTTGTGTTGAGCAATAGAAAATAATGTTAAAAACAACGTTAATTTGTTAAGCGTGATGGGAATATCATTCATATTGAAAAGTATGGTTAAAGTTAAAGCTCATAATTCAGACCTGTTCTCTATCAGCAAAACATTTAATACTTTGAAATATCAATTTAAAGCTATATCGCTAAATCTACTTAAATAATAATTTAAGCGAGTCTTAAGTCTTAAGTCTTAAATTAATATAAAACTTAAAAATAGAGCATTTTCTACAGTATTTTTTTACTATATTGAACGGTAAGTCTAAATGAAATACATTCACTAAAGTAAATCTATATGCGGAGTAATTTAGTCTAACTCAATTTAAAGTATGAAACTTGAAAATGAGTTTAATTTTAATATGGAACATTAACATGGAATTTTAAAATTTTTCAATTTTTATAATATAAAAATAATTTTTTTGTTAAAATCTACGATAAAATACAATATCGGAAAAACTATTTTATTAATACACAATAATAGTGTGATGAACAAACTTTTCTGTTCTACTTATACAGTAATACCTCGATAGAGTGAAATCGCTGGGGACCGAATTCTAATTTTCAAAATAAAGAGGATTCACTATAAAGAGGTTCACTATAACGAGGTATCACTGTATTTGTTTTTAGAGCAAAAGAATAGAGTATTTTTCTAAGTTGTCAAAAACATAAATAGCTGTCAAATTCATAGTTAAATGTTTTGATGATGAGTATTGAAATGTGTTTTCCAATACATCAAACGCTTCATATGATGTGTTGTTTATCATCAGTAATGCTCTGCACATATTTCATTGAACGGAAGCATTTTTTGTATTTATTGCTAAATTAATATGAGATAAATCTGTAAATATGATTATAGTTTACTTATTTATAACTTTAAAACAAATTCTAAAATAGTAAGAAAAGTTGGACTTTCAAACAACATATTTCTATTTCGTGTTGTGTAAAAGTTATTACATTGTTATAAAAAATTTGAAAATAAAAAATTATTTTTCAACAAACAAAAATTAACTTGTTATATATGTTTTTTGTGTTAAAGTACTGTAATCTTTAAATATAGAAATATTCACTTAAATGAATACAAGAGAATAAAATTGAATTTACTAATGCTTTGAGCTCTTAAATTAAATATCATTATATCATATATAAAGTTATGAATCAGAATTATTGAATCAGAAATTAAAAATTATTATTAATGAATTTCAATTTATTAATACAAGTTTGAATCAAATATAATTTTTAAATATTATACTGAAAGTGAAAATATAACTTTTTTATGAAAATGTAATAAAAGAAATCAATTTTGAAAATTTCTCAAAAGTGAAAGAAAAGTTTGTGAAATAAAAGTGTAAATGAAGTGAATGTGAAAGTTTAGTGACAGTGAAGTGAAATTGAATTCTTAAAAGCTATTTTCGAATTATATTAACGGCTGAATTGAAAATGTGAGTTATAGTTATAAGTTATATTTGTGGAATTATTTTTATAAATTACAAACAATTTTTATTTGTCAAATTTTATTTATTATGTTTGAGTCAGTATTGCATCAAATCAACAATTTTTCAATAAAATTTGAATTAAATATAAGAAATTAAATTATCAAAAAATATATATAAGAATAGTTGAGTGAATTGCATGAGGATGCAAGCATGAGGACTCTAGACCCATCTAGCGTAAACCAACCAATAATTGTCCACTTTCATAAAATAAAGCTTAATTTTTTAAATGCTAAAACATTATTAAGTGAATAATAAATTTTCGTACAAATTATTAAAAGTATAAGTTATTTTTAAAGCAATCTTTTGATTAATGTTTTAATAAAGAATAATTAATTTGAAAAATGAAAAAATATTCAATAAATAAGGCCTGAAAGTTGATAAATTAAAGTATTAATTATTGCTTAAATGCATGTTTTCTTTAATAATTGAAATCAAAAATAATCCAAAATCTTTAAAATACATTTCAATGAAAACAATCTTCAATTATTGCAAATAAATGCATAACTAAAGTCATTGTTAGTTATGTATTCATTAATAGCCCCCGAAATGTCACTTCTTTGCAAAGCAAGTTTATAAAAGTATATGAAAATCAGTTCTTTATTCAATTATAAGCAATAATAAGAGAACTTATTTCTAAACTAATATTTTCTAATATTGTATTTTAAAATATATAACTTTGATCATTGACTTTATAATAGAGATAATGGTTATTAAAATGAACTATTATTAAATCGGTATATAATTGCTATCAGATTTTTATATAATGCGTACACATGTATGACTGCTATTCTTAAGATAATAGATATGACACTTAACTTACAAAGCCTTATAATAAATGTTTACAGAGTTTTGGCAATTGGTAGTACACATTGTCACAATTATAAATCTAAACTTTAAGTATGGGTCAATATATTTCCGTTTTTAGTTCTGATTACTGTTTTATTTATTTCAATAGTTTCGACGATTTGTGAAAAATTACTTTTATTGATAAAGTCTTAAAGTTGAGGTATTTTACCAAAAGTTATGAATCTACCAAACTATGGTAAAATAGTTTTTAAGTATGAATTAGTTAATAAATAGTTAATTTAAGCCTATTTGTTTTTCCCTAAATTACCAAATTTGAAAGCTATTTCCTAAAATAAACAATAATTTCTAAAATATTGGGAATTTCCCAAACTTAATATATTTGAGGTAAAAATCTTTAAAACTTTGGGAATTTGCATTCATTATACTTGCATTGACTTTATTTTAAATTGATAACAAGTAAAACAATATATTTACATTAAAAATTCACCTGTTAGGTTTTATAGTAAAGGCTAACATTTACATTTGATTCAACGGAGAAAAGAATGGGACTTAGCCTTTTTAATTGTTGACTTTCTCGCGCGTTCTAAAGCAAAGCCCGACTGTATTCGTTTTTTGTTCTTTTAATTAATAAAAACAATTAATAGAAAATATTAATTTTAATAATTAAAAGTATTTTTATGTGAGAAATAGAGATAATCATCATTAAAATAGGTTTAATATAATTTATACTAGAGGGACCACCCGTTGCTTCGCAACTCAGAGTCTCATTACAGGTATTTAACCCGTTGTCTATTATATCCCTTAATCTCAAATCTCATAACCCGTATTAGCTCTTTAATTCTAAACCATTGTTGTGAAAAACATTATTAAAGAAATAGCAAGAGTTCTTAAAAATTTTAAATTTTAATTTCTAATATTTTAATGTATTGTTGAGACAGTATTATTGCGGACACACTGACATTGTTTTTTTTAAATATATAGATTGTAGTCCAAAGAATAGTCAATATTAATGTTTATTTAAAGCCAATGCCCTAATACAGTCAGTCTTTGATTTGCAATTCAGTCGATTCCCTCACTTTAATAATGAAAAGCGCAAACAATTAAACTCTAATCCCATTCTTTCTCCCTTTGATTTAATTATATAACTAGCTATGCAGCAAAGACGCCATGGCCACCTAGAAATTTTTGACAATTCGATTTTAGACCATTTTTAATTTAAAAATGATTAAAACTTAAAAAATGTTACTTTTTTAATTACCAAAATATGTTCCCAAAAAGGGGTGTTTTTATTGCCTAATTATGGGTTTTATTTTACCTGAACTTTCAGGCCTTAGTAATAACATATCTCAGATCAAGAAAACTCTTGCTATTATACGTTCTTCAATACTAAAAAGACTATTATCTGATATTTGTTTCTTATTTTACTCAATTATAACTTAAATAATTTGTAGGCAACAAATATTCAAAGCTTAGAACATAAATCAAAACAGAACCCAAAAGTTTTGTCTCTAATTTGCAATTAAGCCAATGCGCTCGCTCTCAATAATACAAAATCGTGCGCGCACTGCAACAATTGTTAGCCGACTTCTGGAACATACTGTATAGGCTCAGGCTAGCTTTAGACTGGGCTCGAGGGAACTTTAGGAGCCGGAGGCTTAGGCTCTCTAAATTTAAAGCATAGGCTCAGGTTATATTATATACAGGCTTAGGTTCAGACTCAGAGGTTGAGCCTCAAATAACAAATAACAAATGTATATAATAACTTTTAAGAAAGTTGATATGAATTAAACTTAGTAAAGCTTAATAGTCTCTAAGTAAATAAACTAGCCTTTATTCATATAAATTTTGTTATAATTTTAACTATTACGTTATTATAAGTTGTATTACTTTTGAAACTTTTAAAATCCTTGTTTTATGTCGACTTTCAAAAAAAGTTCATTGCTGAATCATGAATGATTTTGGCTTTAAAACTCAGAGGAGTTTAGGTGAAGCATTTTTAAAATGTTGGTGATATTTTATAAAAATTGGTACCAAAAACATTAACTTTAGAAAAAACTAATTTTTTAAGGTAAGGGTACCTTTTTTATTGAATTTTTATACACTTTTCAGCCGCGAAACCCAGGGGGAAATCAGGAAGTGGAAATGGTATTTTGCCTATACTCACCCTTGCCTTGCGTAACGAAAGCAATCACACAACTCCCTTGTAACGTAACAAATACCTTTAACCACATCATCCACTAAACTACGTTATGCAAAATTCTTTGTCTATATTCGAGATTTTTCGGTATATCCTCAAAACCGCATTAACTACTAATATACTGTATAAGGTCAATCATAAATAAGTGGGCGTAATTTTAGAAAAAGGGCGTACTCGTACAGAAATTTTAAACATGATATAATATAATATTTTATTAGTGGTGTGAACACCACTTCAAAAATTCCTAGTTTGAGTAGATCTTGAGCTGAGCGGTCCGACTTTAGGGTGGGATAGGGGGTTTATTGTATTTTTAGATGATAGTATCGGCCAAAATAGAGAGATCCTCGATATTTATTACATTTTTGAGCGGTAAGGCTTTGGTGCTTGGGAGGTCTACTGTACGTCATTTTACCCATACTTATACCCTTCATTATATTAAAATGTCTCTGCCTATCAATTATAGCCTAAACCCGTTCATAACTGAGTGGTCAGTGGTCACTTAGTCGTCACTTAGTCACCAGACCAAAACACAATCGCCATCTAATGGATAAACAAAAAACCATTTTTTCCCAAAGAAAACCATTAGTTCGGTAACATTTTCCGCCGTAAATTTGCCATTGGTGACTTTTCGGGAAAATTTCTTTAAAAATGTACACTTTCAAGTGATAGTGGTTCTAATGATACATGTCTCAAGACTCTACCATTTATAGTTTAGAAGTCTATAGCCGTGCACACACACATACATACATAGAGGTTTGTCCAATTGCTTCGGCAGGCTGATTTTGGATAATTTTCGGATAAATTACAATTAATTTTGATCAGAATTTATTTAAAGATAATTAATTGATAATTTTTGACAATTTTTATAAGATTTAATGGATCTTAACCACAATTAAATCAACAGAATTAAAGTGGTCTAATACTTATTATCACCTTCTAAATTAAATTTAATCTAATAACTTCTTATCACGATAACCGATTGTGAGGAAAGTTTGGTGTGGAGACGTGGTAACTATTAATTGTAAAAATTTCAAGTTATTTATTTTAATTTTAACTTAAAAAATTTAAGAAAATTAGGTGGGCTTATACTTTTTCGGCGGACTGTACATACATAATCTCAGTAATATACAGTTTGTTCCAGAAGTCCCGCAACAATTGTTGCAGTGCGCGCACGATTTTGCATTATTGAGAGCGAGCGCATTGCCTTAATTGCAAATTAGAGACAAAACTTATGGGTTCTTTGTTTGCTGTTCTAAACATTCAATATATATTTTTTGCAAAGTATTTGAGTTATTGATTAGTAAAATAAGTGATAATTAGACAGATATGTCAGATCAAGTCCTTATAGTGTTGTAATTCATTTTATTTTACTATTAGAGTTTTTTATTTTAAGTATCCATTACTTTATGTATTGATTGTTTGTTTATAATCCGAAAAGATTGTCTCTAATTTTTAATTAAATGCAATTAAAAATGCATTAATTTTTAATATCAAATCTTCACTAAAATATATGAAAATCCCATACAAAATGCATGCATGCACTGCAACAATTGTTGTGTGATTTCTGTTGCATACTGTATAATAAGATTTTTCACTCTAAAATCAACTTTAATATCTTTATAAGTAATCTCATCTTTTTTTTAGTTAATAATTAAACACATAAATACGTATTTCGAATAAATGTTGATAACCATAAAAAGTATAAAATTAGAATTTTGACTGTTTTGAGTTAAGTTATAAGTGTAATTAACAATGTCAATTGAATGATATCAACATTATGATAATTTTTAGATCAAGAGATGAATTTTTTTTGCTATTTTAAATACGGTATTAATCTTAGAAGAGAATTTTCCCAAGTCTTGTGTAAATGTAAACTTTCCGCGACTCTGATATAAAAGTGAACTTTGTAAATATAGAAAATATCATTTATGATTTTATTTGATGTAATCGACATTTCCTTGAAGACTCACTCATACATATTTCAAATTAATTAAATATATACTAGTATATCATGTTTTTTGATCTAATCGTAAAATATTCATAGATGCTTGAAAATGAGTCTAAATTATTGATTTACATTATCTTGAATTTAGCTTTCAATGTTCAATCTCAATAACGGTTTGATATAATACTAAATTACAATAAAGCTTTGTTTAATTAGGGGAACGCCAGTCAATCTGATTTATCATTTAATTCAAAAGTTATTGAAACTCGCTTCAACTGAATGCACAAATCAAGTATAATATGACCTAATTTGTATAACACGTGTTACTTATCCTTAAATTCAGGGTATTCTAGGAAGTAAAGCCATATCAATAAGTTTATAAAGTCATTGAAAAATGATTGTTTTTTAATTTCATCATTTTTGGTTTCACTTATTATAAGTCAATGCAACGAACGTACTATTCCTTTGATAACGAAAAATAAAAGTTATTGCAAATATTTGAAGAATCAAAGTTAATGAAACTATGATAAAAATCTAAAATCCCTTTGAGGCGCGATTATTTCCTTGCCTTGACTTCCGAATGAGATTCAGTAGTTTTTTTTGCACAATTAATAAAATTGAATATTTATGTTAATATTGCATTCGTATAAACTTTAACGAGTTATTAATGAACTTCTTCTAAAATTATAGATTTGTTAATGAGATCAATGCTCGTACTATTAATATTTAATTTAATTTCAATTTTAAAATAAAGGTTTTCAATCTGACTAGAAATATATGAAATACCAGAAATCCGAAGAAGCATATGATAGCAAATTCTCAAATATTACAACTTAAGCTCAAAATGCACAGTCAGCATATATTCTTCGCTCAAATCTCAGGGTTATTGAGTTTATGCACATTATAGTAATCCGTAAAACGCGTGAATCAGTGTATCGGATGAGTTATCCTCTAAATGCTCTGCAACAGAATCAGTGAATATAGCACTAGGCCTTTGCTGATGACGTAAATAAGTGCTCAACTCATTCTCGCTCACGGGCTTATTCGAGTCATGAGCTCGTCCTTCTCGGTCAGCACTGTTGAGATTAATTCTTTTAATTAGTCTAAGGATAAATCCATTTAATATTTTATGAATCAAACTCATTATCATAACAAAATCTTTGCAGACTTTTCCAACTTATTGATAGCATAGCATTGGCATTAATTGAATTGATTCTAAACTCAAAATTGTAGACAATGTTAATGCCAAAGTGGCAGTAATTGCTCCCACTTTTATTCCCTTAAATTTAAACAGTTATTCAAATTTAACTGATTCTAAAGTTAAACTTATTATTAGGTCAAAGAAATTCGGTGACCATAAGTCAAATCGGGTTAACTTTACTATAGAAGTTAGTTTTAATAACTTTAATAGTATTCGTTACAAAATGTAAATTTTCATTTAAAGTTTATAACTTTATTTATTGCCAATATTGCGAACAAACAATTCAGAAAAATAGATCTAATAAATTCTTTTACAAATTGAATTTGAAATTTTTAATAATTCAAAACTTTAATTTCAACAATAATAATATTTATATTATGAATATATAGCTCTATAAATAAATTTAAAATTATTTCTTTACATTAATTTTTACTAAATAAATGTTTATAAATCCTAATAAATAAGTCCTAATTAGTGTTAGTTAAGCCACTATTGCGATTATGAAATTTAAGATGAATTACAACTTAATATTAAACTCAATTATCGTAAAACATGGGCAGATTTGGTGTCTATAATAAAATTCAATGTATTTAAGGGAATCAAACATTTGGTACCAAAACATAATTCAACTTTTAATAAATAGTTGTTTCTATAAATTATTTCTATGAACACTCATTAATTTGTGAGCAAACAGTGAAACAACTATTAGTTGACTATTAATTTCTGCTACGCTTTCATAATTAGCTAAATTAACCCCTAATAAACGCATATGTGTTCGACATTTTTGACCAAAAAAGTATTATCTGATTTAAATTTATTAATTTCTAAATAATAATTAAACTCATGAAACATTAGACTTGAATTTTGGCAAAAATAAGCCGAATTTAGATTCCATGCCTGTGAAAGTTGCGAGAGCTAAACGATATCCTCCGATATGATCAGGATTGTGAGATTTAATTTCTGCCGCTTGAACGGGAACTTTAAGATCAGAACCAGTAGGTCTTCGACCGCCGAAGTCAATGAAAAATAGTCTTTGAAGCACTTCATAAGTTAATAATGTAAAACCAAATTGAGGGGCACTTCTAAAAACACGCGCTGGTCCGCCTTTCCAGAAGGCTAGTCCTCCCTCTTCTTTCCATATTTTTCTGACCGCATCTGAAGTTAAATCAATGATTCAATGTTAAGATTTAGTTATCACATAATTATTGATTTTAGAGTTGAAGATGTCTCCGATTTTTGTAAAGATTAAACAATTAACTATTAATTTTGATGGCAAAAGCCTTAAACAAACCCAAAACCAACTATACTTTAACATTATCTGTGACTAGAAATAATTTTTTAAAAGTTATAGTTTCTATTGCTAAACCACTTCTGTTGTATAACTTTATGCTATATTTTGTTAGTATTAAATTGTTTTTTTGCAATTTCATTAATTTTTCAATAGTATGCGTAACATAAGATCGAAATATAATTATTAATGATAACCAATGATGACCAATAATGATGACCAATAAAAACTATTT
The DNA here is from genome assembly GCA_033995675.1 of Nothrus silvestris. NCBI lineage: Eukaryota > Metazoa > Arthropoda > Arachnida > Sarcoptiformes > Nothridae > Nothrus > Nothrus silvestris. The sequence goes on from JAUJYU010000063.1 coordinate 11,680, forward strand.
TCAGAAATATAATAAGATACCAATATTTATTACCTAACAATCCAGTGTAAGTGGTTTGTCCCGCACGCGCTGCCACTTGTAATCTAGTTTTAATGACATCCGCCGGTGTAACTAAATAAGCCGCCGGAACGCCTGTAAAGTTAATATCGAGTCAATATAGTATTGAAAGCTAAAATGAAATGAAATAAACCAAATTACCGGCTATGACAGCAGATAATAATAAAGAACCGGGACTATTGTGACCGTTCATGTCTGCAAACTTTAATTTGCAGTGGGCGTAAACTGGAAAATATATCGCTGAAAATGGTATATCGCGGAGAAAACAAGCCTTAGAGCCCTGTAACAAATTCCAGCAATACATTCATTATTAATTGCTTTACATAAATCATAGACAAGAGCTCAGCAAATCAATTGTTTTAACAAATTGATAGAATCACAAAAAATATAGAAATAAAAGTTACTTTTTAAAGAGTTCGCTTATCCTATTTTTAACCTAACTTAGGATTACACCATCTGTTTTTGCAATAACGACGAGTCTTTCATTGAAAATATCTGTCATACCTTATAAAGGCCTCTAATTCCTAAATCTTTGATGACTCCCAAAGCCCTCACTTTTGGACCACTCGTTATCTCACCGGCAATTTGTAAACGAATTTTAACTGCAATTACAATTATATTAATCTTATTTTGAAACAAATGCTTTACTTTTAATAAATACCGATTTCTAATGGATTAGTAAACATGACTTGTGAAGCGCCCGCCTATACAATGATTGCGAGATATTAAGGCTGTAATAAAGTTAATAAATGATTGAAATGAGAACAACTCACACAACCACCAGCTATGAGTTCAGATGCAAAAGTGATTTCCCCTTTTTCTGAAGTCAATTTGTCGCGAACTAAATCATTCATTGTTAGTTTGATAGCCTTTTCAGGGCAGACGCCGACCAACTGAGGCAATAAACCCCGATATAAACCAAAAACTCCTTCGTGTCGAATGACTTTTTTTGCACAATCGAAGCTATTTTTATACATCAATTCTCCGATATAAGAGCCGGCCCTCTGGTTCTGCATTCGAGTTTTTACCTGAAATATTAAGTTCAAAATACTATAATTACTAATCAATTCTATTCAAAAATTATTACCAAATCGATTGGATAGACAACTGTAGCGCCAGCCGCGCCCGCAATAGAGCCTAAAGTGAATCTATACGCGCTTTCGAGAATTTGAATACCTATTCCTCGATCTGCCGCACTATCGACTGCCTTGACTTCGGCGATAGGCTTTGATAAATATCTGGTAGGTCTGTACGGAGCGATACGTTCTAAGTCACCAAAGCTGACTCTACCGGTGGACTGATGGAGAAAACCCGCCAATTGAAAGAGTATATCGATTTCAAGTGGTGTTATTTGAGACATTTGTTGAGCCGCGTATAGAAACTCTTCTTTAGTCATTTCGAGCTGAACATTGCCTTTTGTGAAAGTCAAGTATATCCTCTTCACGAGTTCCATATTATTGAGCAATGAATTAAATGCCATAAAATAAGGAAACGTTACTAAATGACCACCGGTTCCGCCGCCGGCGACAGCAACCAAATTGGGCTTAACGTCTTGAGACAGCAAATGAATCTTACAATTCATCATAATATAAGAGAAGTCCATTGCAGAGATAACGCCTTTCTTTTTTTTGTCCATTGATTTAAAGGCCTGAACGGCGTGTTCTTCGTGAAAATCGTGTAATACTTGTGAAAATTCAGAATAAGTGACGGTTCGTTTGCGATCTTCGCCAAAGTGCAAACTCATGAACTCTCCCTTGAAATTGAATGGTATTTTGTCGTGTAATGTCGTCATTCTTATAACTTCTTCGAATTCATCGTAAGTGATAGAACCGGAACCGTTGGTGTCGAACAACTGGAACGCAGTTCTGTAGACGGCGTCGGGTTGGCATAACACTGCCTCAAACGCTTGGAACTCCATAAACGATATAAGTCTGAAGTCAATCAACATCAATGTTAACCATTCAACAAATCATTGTTATAATAAAACTTAAATAATATATAAATACTATACAACTCAATTACCCATCTTTGGAAGTGTCGAGAATACTTCCTAATCTATTTACAGTTTTAGGGTGAAAGCCTTCCTCTTGATATAGACCAAGATATGAGCGAATAAAATCTTCTGCAGTCATAAACTTATCGCCATTTTTTTCAACACTAGCGTATCGGTTGAATATATCCCTGAGTTTGTCTCCATTAGCCCTTTGGACACTTGCGCTCGACTGACATTACAAAAGTAATTATAACTATCATAAAAGTCAGTTCTATATATCAATCATTTATTTAAACTTTTTTTCTTTAAATGAAAAGCCAGAACATTGTCAACAATTGAATAGATTTATTAAATACAAATACGTGAGTCTATTAACTCAAAATCAATCGTTTTCATCATTTGATAGTTTCATAAATTAACAAAATTCCTAATCGACTAATATTTTTGTACACAAATAGCAAAAATTGAATTTTTGAGAATTATTTTAATAAAAGTAATTATTACTTGTCGTCAAAAATGTTTATATAATTCTAATATAAAATATTCCAATTTAACCTAAAATTTTATATTTTTCATTTATATTTAATTTTCGATATCAATCATTTTCAAGATTTTTAAAAATTGAGCTCAAATTAAAATAAATCAAAAGTAAAAGTTTGTTCAAATATTACAAATATTAAGAGACGATTTGGTGAATGCAATGAGTTTTGAGACACTTTTATATGAATTAATAGAGAAAATGGACTCTATTTCGATCCAAGACTCGGTTCCAATTTTGTGAACATTGAAAATCTTGCGCTAACCCAATATCTGATCCCTAGAGACGAACCAAACCTGCGTCTAACCGGTAATTAACAACATATCAATATATCATTTTTTGTCATAAATAACAATTTTAATTCACCAAAAATTTATCAAAATTACATTTTTTAATAGAAGTCAAATATTAATAAATGATATCGACTTATGTGAAACCAATTCGAAACTTTTTTTAACTTTGAAAAACTATTTTTTGTATTGTTTTATTTGATATTTAATATAATGCACACTAATTATAAACTATAAATGGCTTTAATCTAATGTAAATCATTTATACAGAATTTTTGATAATTCAATAGACGATCAAATGATAAATACCGGTAATTGATTGAAGTTAAAGACGGGTTCACTCAATAACTTTAATTGAAGTTAAAATAAGTCAAAAATTGCATTCAAAGAAAAAAAATCAAAATAATAATTCAAAATCAATGTCACATATCATACCTCATACTGACAAAGAGCGTGTCTCATAAATAATTGTCTTAAATGTGAAAATTGCATGGATGGCATGGATTGCATGCTTGAAGTATTGCCAATAGTATTCATATTATCTTTATTACTATTGAATACCTATTAAACATCAATTCAATTATAAATTCATTCATTCATTAAATAAAAATTATAAAATAAATAAAAATTACAAAATAAATAAAACTTAAGTCTAAAAGTTTTCCAAAAATATTCCCACAAACAAATAGTTGTCAATAACTTATTTAAAGATATCGGAAGAATATTTGCTCAGATTCTTAACAATTCTTATAGTTATTTGTAGTGAGAATTATAGCAACTTTTGAATCAAATGGTATTCAATAAAACCAAATGCAAAATAAATCAAAAAACATTGAAAGCATTTGATTACGTGATTCCTTATAATTAAAACATTATTAACAATTTAGTGAACAATTAGAAAGAGATAACAATTAAAATGTGATACCTTTTCAATATCAATATTGGAGTGCATTGAATGCAAGGACGAGTCAGGGTTAAGCAGTGGAGCCATAGTAGACCTGTACTAGAGTTGTTGGGCTTTAGCTTCACTTTGGGTTTATCTTATATTTTCGTTTCAAATACAGTATTATATGTGAAAATCTCTCACACATTGTGTCGATCATTGCAGTCGAAAAACCTTCAGTACATTATATCACACATTTTTGTTCAATTCTATATATATTAAGCTTCCATATTATGTCAATTATATTATTTTCATAACTTTGTTGAGAGGGAAAAGTTAGTAGTTTTTAGGACTCATTCATTGCTTTCATTCAATTACGATTTGACAGCAATTTATTTCAATTTATTTGTTATTTGTTTACAATTTAAGTAAAAAATTACAATCATTTCTGACTTAACTGTCAATCATTACAAACAAAATTAATTTGAATATCAATTGTTAATAATAATCATCAATAATGGCCGGTAAGTATCAATATTGATATCATATGATAAAGACATGAAAAATTGATTTTATAAGTATTAATAATAATGAATATTCAGAATATTTAATGGAAATTTGAATTGATTTGATTTAAGACAATTTAATATTAAAATAAAGATTAATTTGATTTTGATTGAACTTCAGGGTCGTCTCTATTGAGAGGACGTTTCGACGCATTCGTGGCGAACGCAAACGAAGTGGTTTTTATTAAATTAATTACTAATGAAAATGATTTAAAAGAAGAGACAAATGAAGCGAACGGTATTTTCACTGCATTTAATCCGGAATTCAGTCACCAATTCTTTGGAGACAACGAACACATATTCGGTTACAAACAACTGAAAGTGAGTCTTCTGTACTCCGCGTCGAGACTCAATTGCTATCTCGGGATGTCTTTCACTGAAAAACTTACAAAACAAGACACGGATGGCATCGAAGCCGATAATGTGCTGAAGACTATCGCTGAAAAACTTGAGGGTCAGTTCATCTACAACTTGAATGAGTTTTCAGCCTCTCTTTCAAAAGAGTCTTCTTTTAAACCTTACGGAGAATTAGTTAACAGTTTCTCAATCGATGACAACAAGAGTGAAATGAAAAGACATTTCGAGATCTACAAAAGCGATTTGTCAGTTCCGGGCTTTAAGTCCTATCACGAACGAATGCAGACATTCCTCTTGTGGTTCATCGACGCCGCCTCTTATATAGACGTCGAGGACGACCGCTGGCAGTTCTTCGTCTTGTTTGAAAAGCTCTACCAAAACGCCAACAAAAGTCTATCGAACGGACATTCGGCTAATAGTGAATCGTTTATGTATTGTTTTGTTGGTTACGCCACTATTTATCGTTATTACGCATATCCACTTAAAACGCGTCCACGTATTTCTCAGTTCTTAATTTTGCCGCCGTTTCAAAAGCGTGGTCTCGGAGTAGAACTCTTGCAAACCATTTACAACACATATAAAGCCGACCCCAATTTGATAGACATAACAGTTGAGGACCCGTCAGACAATTTCACCAGAATTAGGGATTTCGTCGACTCCAAGAATTGTCTTCAATTGGATTCGTTTAAATCAGAAAAATTGAAACTCGGATGGAATGAAGAGATGGCAACTGAAGCACAAAGTAAGCTCAAAATTGGCAAAAAGCAGGCGCGACGTGTCTATGAAATACTTCGGTTCAGAATAACCGACAGGTCTAATGATGAAGAATACAAGGCCTATAGGATTAATGTGAAGCAGAGACTGAACGCTCCCTTTCAGAAACAACTCATCGACTTCGAGAAACTCCAGAAAAGTGGGAAATTGAGTGAAACCGATTTGGGTGTCATTAGACAGACCACTATTATTCCAAATGAGTTAAGACTCGACCAAATAGGCAAACAGTATAAGGAACTGGAGGACGAATATCTACATACTATTGAACGATTAGCTTCGAGTTGAAATGATTAAACTAATTGAGTTTTAATTTGTAAATTTGTTTTTTAATTTTTATTATTATTTAATGCAATTTTCTCATAGAGATTAAGTTTGTTTTGCTTTTGTGCAAAATAGAGGTTAAAAACAAACACAGCAAAGAACTATTGTACTCGACATGCTTTTCACTATTAAATCTTATATATTCACACATTATTCAATATTTTATAGTTCTTTCAATTGTTTTGAGGATTGAACAAAAATGTTACACAAACTTAAATTAACTAAAAAGATACCGACAATATTGCTATTTGTTCTGAGAATAATGATTACACCATTATATCTATACTGAAATAGACCTGACTTTAAATGAATCGGCAATCGACTCATTTTTAACAATAAAGAATTCTTTTTCACTCTGGAATGACTGATAACTTTCTAACAAATGCTGTTTTTTTAGTAAACAAAGTCTGACTTATTTCTAATATTTTATTTAAGACCATTCATAGTATTTTAAGTCCGAAAACTTCAAGTTCTAAAGAGGTAATCAAGAAATATATCATTTGTGGTCAGAGAATAGCACGAAATTATATATTTGTGTATTTGTGTATATTTGAAACAATGATAGATGAAATGCATTTGTTTTAACCTTTAATATATAACTTGAGTGTACGTTAGTCTTGAATTTCTCGAACTTAATTATTACTAAAAATAAAAGCAAAAGTAATGGGAAATAAATATATACATTTACATACATTTGGTTTTATCATAAGCTTTAGTTACATAACTAAGAGAAATAGTGAACCATTCATTTTTTAATTATTTTATATAAACTAAAACTGTTGAAAGCAATGTTTCTATCCATTCATCTCATAGTAAGCATATGTCAATAGAAATACGAATGAGTCAAGAACTACTTCTTGGGTTCCCATTCGGGATCTTCATCTTCATTATCTATGTCTTCGATTTGGTCTGCAATACTTTCCGCCACTTCTGAATTGATCGGAGACGGAGCTCGACTGTTGTTGGCTGTAATCGTTCCTTCATTCGACTTTTCCGGATCATTGTTCAGTGCGTTGTTGTCGTCTTCACAGCAATATAAATGTGAAGACTCTTTAGACATGAAATCATAGTCGATATCATTTAAGGGAAAAGTTCTCAATTCGAAAGGTGTCACTGTTTCAAAAGATTCTTCTATTGAGTCCTCCCTCTTGGAAGAGAGCGAAACATTCCTACGCCGTTCACTCGGAACCGGGGTTTCCGTTATTGAATTATTAACCGAATCATTATTATTATTATTATTATTATTATTATTATTATTACAATTTTGTAAGACTGCAGTAGAAGAGCCTGAAAAGGAGTCCTGACTCATAGTGTCCACATTGTGTAGAGCGCTATCTCCTCCACAAGTGTTTGCATTTGAAGTGACATTTGTATCCGATTTAGTGCTGTCAAAGCGGACTCTCGCCCCGCGGCCGCGCATATTGGCTCCACTTTGTTTAGTGGAGCCTTTCATGAAAGCCATAATGCGCTTTCGTTCTTCTTCTTCACACTTTGCATGCCTTAAAGTGAATGAAGTGTCAGAAATGTCTTCACCGCCATCGCCGGCACACATCTGCGCAATGTCTGGATTCAACTCAAGACTGATGTGGTGCTCAGCAAAGCGAGAGCTGTCTTCGAGTGGTTCATTGATCCTCCACTTAGGAGTAATGATTTCCTTGTACTGCAACTTTTCTACTCTAGTGGTGGCGGCAATACTATAAGGGATCACAATATTGTTAATGTCGAAAGCGTGCTGTTCACTACGTCTTCTTCGATGCAATGGAGCACTCAATGGGTTTCCACAACTACTACCCTCTGATGGCGCCGGAGAAGGAATCGGCGATTCAGTTCTAGAGCTACCGCTCGATATTCTTTCTCGCGGACGCCCGCGCTTTCTCCAGACGCCGTCATTGTTAGGTCCCGAACGACGAACGTATTTCCTTTTTGTCGAGCCGTCATATTTTTTCTTTAATTCTATAATAAAAACATTAAAAGTTTAATCTTTTTAATAAAACATTTAACAAAACATCCTTTTAGTTAAAATAATACTAAATTCAAATATTACTTAAATATGCAAATCATCTAAAATGTGTTTAATAATAAACTTTAGTAATAATAATCTTAGTTTCAAAAAATTTGGTTTATTTGAATCAAAATATAAGAAAGATTTGTTTAAAGAGTACAAATGGCAAAATTCAATTGTGAACTGCAAATAATAATTAATTGAACTCATACTTGTAGATGAAATCACAGATTGGGAACGTTTAGGACTTTTGCTCTTAGAATCGTATAAGAAATTGTTTCCAAGAGTTGGCGACGGAGGACTTTTACGCCTAAAAACAATGAGAACATCCAATAGTGTTAAACAAATTTGGATCATTTGTTTGTATAAATCTATCTTTGCGAATGAAATACAAATCATACATACTTTTTATTTTGTTGTCTCGAAGGAATAGGTCTTTGAATCGTTTCTCGTTTCAGCAATTCTGAGAAATGAAGCCCAAGAGATACATCTGAAAAGTAATATAAAATATTTAATTCAATTTAGTTTAATAAAACTAGATCTATATCTGACAAATGTGAACAATAACACCATTTATTGTTCAATTGCTTGATTAAGAATATAAAATGTGTTTATCATTTAAAATAATACTTTCATTATAATTGTAAAAACATAATAATTTACTATTTTTCTGAAAATTATTTCATTAGTGACAATTGCATGCATGTAATGCTTAACAATTACATAATACTAAGCGAGATAAGATATGTTTAATAAATTATTAATTCAAGTATACATTGAATTTTGTTAATTTAACACTATTTGCAAAATTAATGATATATATAAAAAGCCTTTAATAGGAAATGTGAGAAATGTATATATTTTCGTATAAGCCATATATAAGCAAATAGTTATCATTAAATGTAGTGATGGTCAAGAGTATAAGAGAGGTATTAAAATTAGTTATGATTCATAACTTATATGAATATACAGATATCTGTGAAATAGCATACCAAATATAGATTTAAAACAAACTACCTAATAAGGTAGATTATGATTAGCATCGGTAACTAAAAAGTATTGTTGCCTCGAGCAGCACAGGTTTTGAGTTAGAATCTCAAATCTGTCAAATTCAAAGTAATCCTTCGATATTGTGAATCGTTGGGAACCTAACGTTCACTATAATGTCATAGATTTTTACCGATTTATAGTGAAACCTCATGTAGTTATACGATTGGGGCCAAAATCTTAAATAACACTGAAGAGAATTTACTATAAAGATGTTCACTATAACGAGGTATTACTATATTTTTTTTACTCTTTAAGAACTATAAGTTCATAAATACATATTACCCGTAATATTAAAAATGAGAGCATAGCTTATAGTATTGGCTACTGAGGCTTTCAGAGAATTTAGCCCAAGTTGTCAATTCTAGATTAGTTTAATCGCCAATAATTTATAATCACGAAAAGTCAATGCAATTATATTCTCATTTAGAAATTTAAATAAAAATCAAAGTCTCTATGAATAAACATAGAGAAAAATCTTTAACGATGAGAGTTTATGGTTTTTCTAATTTAATAATTCTTAATAATTAAAGAAACGAAATTCCTGTAAAACTTAGAAAATTTTCAACACTAACCAAATGCAAACTAAAGATAAGATATTTTTTAAGTTTAATATTGTTTAAAATGTTTATTTAATATCATAAATGAATTAAATAAAACATATCATTAAATATATTAATTACTTGACAATAATTGACTCGAGATTTAGTATTATTGCAATAATACTCTCAAAACAAATTAAAGATGAAGCTTTAGAATAAATGCCATAAAACTAAATGACATTTTATATGACATCGATTTT
>JAUJYU010000064.1:0-21205 GCA_033995675.1 Nothrus silvestris
AAATTAATTTTCATTTTCGACACTCTATAAACTTTTTAATGGCGTTTTGAGTTTGTTTTAGTTTAAATGTTTTGAATTTATTATTGATATAAAAAGCAAATTAAAGTATTGAAACAAATATTAGGATATTATAAATATTGACTCAAATAATAAAATAATAATGCAATTAATAAATTTGTTGTTAATTTTAATGACAATAACAATAACAAAGTGTTGGCTAAGTGTGAGTGAGGGCTGCAATGAAGCGGTTTGTGCTTCGATTGTCTCCAAATGTATGTTAACTCAAAGCTGTAAATGCGATGATTTCAAACTCAACAAAACCTGTCGAAGAGATTGCTTCCATTGTCTCGACTATCTCTATCAGGACTGTTGTTCTTGTGTTGGTATGTCTTCTGTCTTATGAATATCTCTTACCATTCATTGCAATCAATTTGTGTTTTTAATAATAACCAAATCTTATATTTTGTAAAACCTATAGAAATGTGTCCAAAACAAGACACAAATGACTCTTCATTGGCCTCAAAATCTCACGTCGAAGAACTTCCGGAACCACAACAAGATCTGTTCGCTGTGTTGACTGAAGAAAAGGACCACTTATTTCGTTGGACTTCATATACTAATCCTATAAAAGTGGTAGTTCTGGAAGCGATTGGATCTCAAGTGCACAAAGACATGACGTTCTCCTCAATGGTGACCAAATCTGATTCGGATGGCGTCGACCAGGAAAGAGACGCGGAAGTGAACTGTACGGTCGCATATATGTCTCAATGCATGTCATGGAACAAATGCAAGTCGTCCTGCACTTCAATGGGCGCCTCCTCTTATCGTTGGTTTCACGACGGCTGCTGTGAATGTGTGGGCAGTTATTGTGTTAATTATGGAATCAACGAATCCAAGTGTCTTCAGTGTCCGCTGACCACTGACCACGACGTGGACATGAGTATTGTTGAGCACGACTCCAATGCCAGGACTGAGGAGAGGATTACCGGTACTGACTATGACTTCGATGAAAATCATGGCAAAGCTCGCGATGACGACGAAGACAGCAAATCACAGAACACTTTGTCATCTAATGAGAAATTTGTTGAAACTAAAGATGAAAAAGACAATCAGCCAAAGAAATCGGCTGAAGAACAGACTGAACCTAAAAAGGCAAACATATAATATTAATTATTATATGTGATTGTTATTCATTTGATGTTAATATCAATTATTAATTGAATGTAATATTAATCTCATCTCAAAATAGCTTAAAAACAGTACAAATCATTCAGAATATTGTTCGTAATTAAAGAATTGCATGCATTCCTTCATTAGTGATGTAATTATGAGATTACAAATTGGATACAGTTTGACATCAGCTAATCATACCTTTTTTGTATTTTATACTTAGAATATACTTAAATGCCTTATTAATTGAATGCCACTCAAAAAGGTTGTGAAATTGTAGAATAAGTGCCTTCAAGTTTGCGGACTTTACTTAAATGATAAAGAAAAGCATTCCTACCCTTTAATATTTTCTTAGAGACATTTTTATACTTTTTTCTATTGTTAATTTAATATATTAGTTATTACTTGTATTTAATATAAACCATAAACACATGTATTAACTTAGTTCACATATTTATCAAATTCAATTACAACCGGTATTGTCATTCAAAATGTTCAAAATGGACTCTTTTGTAAAATAAAAGATTTTAAAAATCATCTTTATTTCAATAACTAATTGCTATAACTTATGCGACAAGTTTTTCATAAGTTAAGTCATTACTAGTGCAGAGCTTTTTCTTCTTTTTACTTTCGTTGTGACATTTGTTTCGAAAATAAACATAAAACAAATTAATGAATCTTTTTTCACTTTGGAGAGCCCGAAGTCATAAGCATTTAGGTAATCATGTGTAGTAGGCTCGGCTCGAGGGGTCTTTACGAGCCTGAGGCTCAGGCTCGCGGAATTTCGAGCCTAGGCTCGGTAGGCTCAGGCTCGGAGCCTACTTTCATCATTACATTTAGGATTCTATAAAGCGTTATATTCAAAAAAGGGTGGGGCGAAAAAATTTTGCTGAAATTTGGTATATATATGTATTTTGGTCTCCTGAGTTCGAATATGAAATAATTTTTTAACGGAAATGAGTGGTTCTGAGATATCCGACTTTATGTGGTCCATAAGCGTGTGCTTTTGTCAAAAAGAAAAGGAAAAAGTGCCGCACAAGTCATTACATATCTTCCGAAAGTGCTTATATCGAAATATTGTTTATAAAATGCATAATTGGGTATTATTGTTAAGTGTGGACACAATTGAAATACAAACCAAAATTATCATTGCTTTACAATTTTATTGGGTTTATAAATGCAAATATTTTTGATTCTTTTATGGTTTCGACTCGTAATTTAAACTTTATTTCAAAGCTGTTTAATAACTATATATAATGCCAGAGGTGTTAACAAATTTAATTTTTAAATAATTAACATTAATAATAATTCTAACATTGAATAAAATGTTTTTCTTGAATTGCGTAAATGTATTTAATAATTGTGAATATAGTTATCAATTTGAGACATATATACGAGTGGTCTATACTTTAAAATATCGTAAACTTGTTTCAAAAAAATTGAAAAGCATTTGATATAAAATTATTTGACCGGTTTTTTTCTATTTTTGTTCAGTTTCCTGACATCTTCTCTTTTCTTAAGTCTTTCACTCAAGACTTGATTCAATTGACCCCTACTTCTGATGACTTGTGCTTTAATCTGGTCTTTCGATGGCACGGGTTTTATGAGTCCGCGTTTCACAAAGTATTTGATGGCATAGAAAGAAGTGGTGACAGTCGTTGCATATCTGGCGGGAGTGACGAGTTTGTACATCACAAACGCTACGGCCACATAACCCAAAGATGTAGAGCTCGTGTCACTCTTGAATACCTTTTTTACGAATTCAGGCAATGGTAACTTTTCAATCAATGGCATTATCTTATCTAATAATGGCTTCACATCGAATCCACTGAAAGTGACATTTATTTAATTGAAAACCAATCATAAAAGCTGTTAATAAATACCTCTTTGCGATCAAATACAAAAAACCAAACCATAGACAAGATGTCACGCAATGGACAGGTATTGAAATATACCAATACTTCTTAAACATTACTTTAAATCTTTGAAATAAAGACATTTCTGATAATTGTTTCCATTCATTGATAGGCTCTTCGATGGCTTGTTTTGGTTTGTCTTTATTGACATTTCTGTAGATTTGATTGAACTTTTGATTTCTTTGAAAAGTTGTCGACAAATAATTTTTCGACTCAAATGACTTCAAATTGTTTTTGAATGAAAGCAATGGCGAGAAATTGCTTTTCATTGATTGCAATTCAAATCGATTACTAATATTATATTTGTTTACATTTTGTTTACAAAACGTACAAAAGTTTCGACAATTAAGTGAACGAATTGTTGACCAATTCATTAAACGTAACGAATAATAACAATAGTTTGACATCTTTTCAATATTATTATATCAATAATAACTTAATTTAATGTCAATAATAACTAACTTAAAACTCAATTACTTTATATTTTGATTTAATAATAAATACAATTAAAAGACTATTAGACTTATTTTTTTGTTTATTTATTATAAGTTTAAATAACTCGTAATTAAAAATAAGAGCTAAACATGTGTTCACTTGAGTTCACGTTTGCGTTGAAAACACTTTTGAAAAGAGAAAGCTTTGAAATATTGGGAAAGCATTGCAATAATGCAATAATAGCTGTTATAGTAGTGATACACAAAAGTTCGAGTAAATAAAGAGCAGCTCAAAATGTGCCAAATTTAAGCTCAAATGCCGGTTACGAGACATTTGATAGAATTACTTCAACCAATACTAAAGTCTGTAAAGTTTGATTAAAGTTGAATCAAATTTTATGATCGAAAAAAGCTTAAACAGGATAAAAAGTCACCAAATTCTGAGGTGGGATTATTTCTACACAGGATTTTTTTACGATTCATTAAATATTTTATTATGTTTGGTAAACACTTTATTATAATATGCTTAAGATCAACACAATGAGAGATTTATGATACCCTCTGGCCTGACCTCATCTAGATTTATATTGACCTTATTTATACTTATAATACCTGATCCTTACAAACCCTACCTATAAGTAATGATAAGAGTAGGCTCGAAAACTCCGAGCCTGGGCCTGAGCCTAATAGAAAAACCTGGAGCCTGAGCTATCACAAAACCAAGGAGCCTGAGCCTATGTCAGTATTGATAGTTAATTAGACTTTATAAGAATGACTTAATACAAACAAATATTTTAATCTTTGAATATTAGATTTTAATAAAAGACTTCAAAACTATTGATTCAAATAATAAATAAAATATTTTAAATTTTGCATATAATAATACAATAAATACATCAAAGGATTACTTTGAATGATAGCTAAAAATATTTAAATTTCTGAATTAATATCTAAAACGCATTCAAAGGCTTGAAAATAGAAAATTCATTCAAAAATATTGCATCAAATAATAATTATAACACATTTACATGTAATTGCTATAATTATAGCAAAGTTAATATTATCTAAACTAAATTGAGAGTAACTTTTGTTTTATTTGACAGTTATATACATAAAAGAATACAAGAGATCAAATTTCTTAAATTTTTTTATACAGACTCTGAAGGCTCGCAGGCTGAGTCTCGAGCCTGAGCCTAGGCTCTAATTTCCCAGAGCCTCGTAAAGACCTCTTATTCAAAACACCTAATTTAATCTAAATTTATATAACCTAACCTAATCAAAATAAAATCTTCAATCTCAAATAAGTGCGCATAACCACACGCAAGCTTTTTAATTTACCCTTACCTAACGTAACCTTCCACTACTGTATTGATTTTGATCATCAAAAAAACAAATATTTTTAGCATTAGGTCTGGGAATTCCTTGATTTTGAATAAAAATATCTCTAGAACCGTAAGTTTCCGCAACTTGAAACTTTTTTTTATTGAATCCCCACCCTTGAAAACCTCTGTTTGCAAAATGTGGATGTGGTCTCAAGTGCCCTTACACTACACAATAATAATAAAAAATTCTTTAATGGTATTTAAATTTTAATCATTGATTTTCTATCACTATTTATTATTAATACAATAAATATAAAAGATAAAAAGATAGAATATTTTTACATTGATTATATAATATATATTTTTTTATAAATTGAGCAAATTAATGAATTAAATTATTAAAAAAATTTTGAAGCTTAAAAATTTTATATTACATTAATTATGCATAAAATTGCTTAATTTTTGAATTTAATAGCATTTAAATGCCATTTTATAAATAGTTAATTTTTTGGCATCAAAATGAATGACCCCGAAAAAGTGAAATTTTACCACAATTAAAAAAAGTTAATCAACTTATAAATAAATACTTAAAAATCGATATCTCGAAAACCGTTAGAGATAAAATTATCAAACTTTCACCAAAATATCAAGTTTTAATATGCTTTACAATACTGAATAGTTGAAAATTAAAAATATTAAAAAATACACAAATATCGTGCAAAATAAAACTTAAAATTGAAATCTAACTATGGCATCCCGAAAGACGCAACTTAATTTTAATGTTATTAGTTGGAGAACTCAATTATTGTCAAATTTAGTCTAAAATTAAGTTGCGTCTTTTGGGGTGCCGTATATAAAAAAAATTTTGAAATTTATTTTTGACGTAATTTTTGAAAAATTAATTTCTAAAATCAAAAATTTTTATACAATAAACAAGACATCATTTGTGATTTTTCAGTTCCTTTTGAATTATCTTTAACCGTTTTTTGTAATTGATTATTAAACTTTTAAACTTAAAATAAGCCCACCCACCCCCTTCGTGAGGTCATAGCCCAAAATCATGAATGAAAGTCCTATTCATTTGAGGACATAATTCTATAGAAAAAGTTTGAAAACAATCGGTGACATAGGCAGACCTCCCATACAAAACCCGTGGCCCTCCTTAAAAATTTGATTAAGTAAAGAGCTTACTCCCCCTCCCCCAACAATCTGAGAAAAATGAAATACCCTCTCTTATGAGACAAAATCCACGGTAGAGATATGGCAAAGGGTGCCTAATCTACCTCAAAAACAAAGCCATATTAAAAGGATTTTAAGATTGATTTGTTGTTAGAATTATATTAATTAGCAGTTGAATATGTATATTTAATTTAATTACGAGATAATTTACTACTTCTATTTGACGATTGCATCAATATCTAGAATTATATTAAAAGGGAAAACATTTTTAATTTAGTCAAAGAGAATCTCTAATAAACTGATAAAAACTGTCGTTTTAAACTTATTAATATAAATGAATATAAAAAGTGTTCCCTAAACAAGTACAATTAATTCCAATCTTACTGAGGATATACAGTACATTATCCTTAGTTTTAGAATAATTTTCAAAGTAATTATTGATTAGTCTATTGAAATTAATTAGATCACTAATCACTGATTACTGATCACTAATAGGCAGCAATGCTTTAATACCATTTTAATGAAATCAAACAAACGCTACGTTACAAACAAATAGCATTACAACCTAAGCAGAGAATATGTTATTCTTTAATTTTAGTCATGAAAAACATTAAATAATAGGGTTTTATATAACATTAATTGATTAATTATAAACCCTTGGTTTGAATTTTGTTTGAGTTTCATTACATATAATGTTTTTCTAATATTGTTTATAACAAAGAGACGGAACAGTTTTCGTGAATGTCCTCGCGGGCCGCAACTGGCCCTTGGGCCGCCATTTGAGAAGCTTTGCTCTATAAGAATATACTCTAATATAATTGATCCATATATTCAGAAAGTTATATTGTTCTCGAAATTAGTAGTAATAGTTGCTAAACACCAGCTTAACCATAGCTTTGAAGTATTAGCTTTAGATGTAGAATCATTTTTTAATAAAGGCAAAAGAGATCACCTTTTGTTACTTTAGTGCACCTAAAACTAGTGTTACAGTTCACTTGGTTTTCACAATGTTAGGCGGATTCTATTATGAGTGAACCTTTTAAAATAATTTGCTTTCGCTCAGATGGACACACATTTTATATGACTTAATATGACAGCACAACTACAATAACTATTCTATAGTATTCGCTCTTTTCATTCTTTTGATTGTATTAAGAGAAGGTCTAATTTATTGATATAATTATATGGGTCGCAATCACCTAATTATCTATCTATTTTTGCTTATTATAGATGTACAGTCAAATCCGAGTGTCACAACGCGACCGGTTGGGGATTCTCTGAACGAATTATTAGTTCTCCGCGTTGGCTCTCTTTGGAAACAACTCAATGTATTGACTTTCAAGCCATAAAACCTGAGTTTTTGCCTTACAATATTGTATCTATGGTAAGAAAACTTCTTTATTCTTTATGTCCTCATATAGTCATTCTTTGGCACATAAATAAATCATCTTAAGACACACTTGTTTTCTATTAAAATTCAGTTTATATTTTCGTCAATAGTCTAATATATTGAATATAAAAACATAAAATGTATTCCAGTTTTATATTCAAATATTTCACATATCCAGGAGTTTAGGTTTAGATTTTTTTTGCTTAAATGAAATAAATTTTATGTGTAAACAATTCTTTCCAATAAAAATTTGAAGAATCGAAATAAATCAGATTTCGTCTCAATCTTCGATTGATCACTTGGTTAGGCATTACTCGACAATTAGCCCTTCAGTTATGTTATCTCATTTAATCTTAATTATATGGTTAATTGCAAGACTTTGATAAATGTAAAATTTGCATATTTTAATTATACCCAAACATATGTCTGAAGATTATTATGAGTCACAGCTGGAACTTTTTGAATAATCATTTTCTTAAGTAATAACTATTAGTCTTAATATTTGAATTAAAGAAGAAAGAAATCAATGTCTCTGATAATTACATATACTGTCAGATAAAGAGTAGAGTACTTTGCTTTGTAATCCATTTTGCATTTTGAAAAATAGGATATTATGAAAAAGTGTCTGTTTCTGTATTAGTGATTAATATAATGCTATTTATTAAAGGTTGATCTACTTATCTATCAATTGCCTCAGTTGCCATACGGGGCCAATTATTTATGCGTATTTGGCAGTAGTTCACCAATTCCTGCACGTGTATCTCGTAATGGCTTATCATGTATGGCACCATCGGTTGCCTCCCGACCGCCTATTCCTTCTGGAAAAGGTAACTATAATAAGAGAAAGCTTTAGAATAAAATACCATAAAATAAATAAGACTCACAAGTTTACCCTAAAAGCATAGCTTTATATTAAGTCAATGCATATAAATGTGTTTCATATCAGATCACGTATTAGTCAATCTCGCTGTAAGAAGTAGTGAAACAGATACTGATTTTATTCAACGCTCATTTATATTCTACGATTGTAGTCTTCATAAAACGTAAGTGCTTTTTACTAACGCTAAACTTATTTCTTTCTCATGATTTTCACAAATGATAATAAAAATATATATAAACTTAAATTAATGTTAAGGCTCTCACTGTGAATGTGACTGTCAGCAATGGTTTTTAGTTATTTTAGAAAATTTCATTTCCTCTCATTTTTATTTTCTCGATTATTATTATTATTGATATTATTATTATTATTATTATTATCATTACTGCTGTGATTACAATGACATTCACAATTACAATTAGGTGCAAAGCCTGTGTGACAAGTTTGTGGGCCTGTAACTGGTGTATGCATGAAAATTTATGTACACACAACACATCTCTGTGCGCCAGAAGAGTTATTGTTGGCGAAAATGTAAGTCAAATATGCAAATCTTGTTACCATTCATTTGAAAACTTGTATTCTATTAAATTTATCTAATATTATGCAAAACTTTTCTAAAAATATTCATATTTAAAAATTAGTTGTTTTTGATTATTAGTATTTTTTATTGAGTCAGAAAAAACTAGAGACGAATTATTAAGAAAGTTGCGAACACTTCTAGTAATTCTTGAATTCAAGTTATCGTAAAAGAAAGAATTTAAATCCAATTTATGTTCTTTTAGCTTATTATAGAATAAAAGTGCAGAAGTTTTCGCATACAAATGACACTCTTTATCCTTACATTTGGAAAATTGCCTCTAAAACCCGAGCCCTTATACCAAATTCAAAGTCCTTCAATAGCTATTTGTCTTTTGTTATGCAAATATAAATATATATATTTATGCGTTTCGTTCATATGATTCCAACTAATGCCTCATTTATTATTTTGCTTTCATTTCATGGATTATATAATACTCTGGTATTATATGAATTGATATAAGTAAAAGTTTATATTTAATGTTTCTTTAGAGCTTTCTTGCAAAAAGTGTTTCATTCTATGGTTAATCTGAATTAAGTAATCATTCAATTTTCAAATGCTTTTAATATTGAGCTTTCAATTCCGTTATGCAAATGAGTTAACAATACCAGTATTTTTACATAAATTCAAATGAAAGTGAAATCCTTTATAAAATTCATTTGAGTTCTATTTAGAGCATAAAACAAGCATTTCCTTAATTAATGAAATGTTGAAAACATGCAATTCATATCTTCTATGAAAATAAGTAATTTTCTAAAAACTGTTAATTGAAATTTAGTGACATAATTAAAATAATTTATCATTTTAAACAAATATATATGCATCTAATATATATATATATGTATACACACACATATATCTACATCATATATATGTAGTTGAGATTAATTCTATTAATTAACTAAAACTTTAATCAATTAAATAGAGTCACCAAAACTCTTTAATAAAGGGTCGCCAACATTGCCCTTCATTTAGTATTGAAAAAGAGATTTTGATACCAAACGGCGCTCGAAGAGAAATAACAATAGAAGTCAGAAATCTTGTCTCATCATTGGTGAGTGTGAAAGATGAAAATGAACAAAAATTGATAATACTTTGTTTATAATAAACTTATTTTTTTCATTTTGTGAACTTATAGGAAGGGTTTCAATGCATTGTTGAAATAGAAGGTGCAAAAGAACGAGTATTCGCTAGAGTTAGAGATAACAAAGTAATTTGTGCTGAAAATGTGGTATGTCTTATATGTCTTATATATCTTGATATATTACATGATTATTTTCTATGAGCAAAACTTACGTAAGAACAGCCACTGTTTTGCTCGCATACAGTCTTTGTCTGGTTTCTTCTTCACTCAGACTTTCACTACTTGTCTCATATACTGTACATCTTTTCCATTCTCCTCTATTTTTCACTTATTTGAAGCTTCTTTCGCATCATTTCTCAAACTTTGTTTTGCGGATCATTTGTGATCCAAACACAGGTTTCATGTAATCCATAAAAATATTATGAAATACATTAACAAATGGTCCATACGTTCAAATATAGATTAGAATTAAGAGTTAAAATGTAAAATCCATTTTAGTAATTTACATCACTCGTAAAGCTTGTTATGTTTCTCCAAATATTTAATGACTGCATAGAGTTTCTACTTATTTATAAACGAAAATCTTTTTGGAAATAAATATTATACAAATATAACTAAAACGATAATAAAATGATTAGAAATGATAAGAAAGATTAAACACAACAGGAATAGCATTCTCGTAGATAACAAGAAACAAATTCTTTAGATGATAATTAAAAAAGTACTTAAGTCTCAAATTGATTCGCGAATCATAAAAGTTTGCTCAGCTTCTATCGCATTCGATCACTATATCATATGTTATGATATGAATGCTTTTATACATTTATTCTTTTGATACACAGTATACCTATCAAGAAGAAGTCGGAGAAATGAAGGGCCAACTGACTGTCTTATGGAATAGTGATACTTTTATTGACAGAACCAATGGTAATACTCTTTTACGTTGCATTCATGTCTTGTCACATTTCCTTTTAAGAGTGACTTTTGTATTTTGTTTCTCTCACTTCAGTAACGCTATACAAATGTCAGTTATTGGGAAGTCATGCTGGAAGAGCTGATTGCTCTTTATGTCAGACCAGAGATAAGAAATATCAATGTGTTTGGTGTTTACAGCAGTGCTCATATGTCGACTCTTGCGTTGAGACTCCCATGTCTTCGTGTCCACCGCCCAGAATAGATTGGGTAATATTATTAACCAAACTTTTTTTACCTTTTTTCCTGTCTCTACCATTACAATACTTTATTATTATTATTACTGATATCTATTATTCAAATCTATCATCAGTGACTCCAAGGAATTAATCAAATAAACTGAATCAGATCTGAATCATACTTAACTATCAATTTTTTGTTCATTTGTCAAACCTACATATTTATATGTCATTAACCATCAAATTTAATCAAATCATTACTTATTTCATTGAAATTAATTTTGAAAATCAAATTTTTTCTTGAAATTATTTTTGAAAATCAAA
Organism: Nothrus silvestris; assembly: GCA_033995675.1. Lineage (NCBI taxonomy): Eukaryota > Metazoa > Arthropoda > Arachnida > Sarcoptiformes > Nothridae > Nothrus > Nothrus silvestris. The sequence continues at coordinate 11,425 of JAUJYU010000064.1, forward strand.
TTTTTTCTTGAAATTATTTTAAAACACCTAAACAGATAATTTTCTAAAAATAAAATGTCTATTTTTTCATTATATTCTATAGTTTTTTATTGAACGAAAACCAAATAAAGAATATTTCTATTGTAGTATTGCTCACTTGAAAAGTATTTTCTTAATTTTTGCCCATCTATTACACAAACCATAGAAAAGTTAATATCTAAGTTATATATATTTCTTGTAAGATTAAGTTAAACCTTAGAAACACACAGAAGAGTAAGCATCGAAATCTAATATTAGAGTTTTTAATTAAAATTGCATAAAAAGCATGATTTAAGCCTGAGTGAGTTGTTTTCTCTCAGCTCATCCACAATAACTCTGCTTTTCTATCGTTAGAGGGATTGTTCGGTTTAACGAACTTTGTTATGCGATAGTCAGGTGTTTCTGACAAATAAAATGATGAATGAAACCCAAACCTTTTACTAAACGCGTATTATCCGTAAATTTTTTTCGACAAACTTCACATTTACTTACATTTATCAAATCATATATTATTAGTATTGTCTGTAAAGACATAAAAACAATTTATAAACTAATGAACTTTTGTTTATGCTGTGAAGATTCACCCCCTCTCCGGTCCAATAGAAGGCGGAACATTAGTAGCCATTGAAGGCTCTAATTTAGGGTCGAGTGAAGATGAAATTAAAGATAAAGTTGCTTTGGGAGGAATACCTTGTGTTACAGTCGATTATAGCGTTTCTGTTCGGTAAGAATATTTTCTAGAACTAAATAACTTTTCTAATTGAACTCTATATTTATTATCACAATATCAGAGTTGTTTGTCGTACTGGACAGAGTCCGGGGGGACAACAATCGGCAGTTGTTGTAATTGGAAATCGTGCGGGCGTTACGAGAGCGCAACAAAAATTCCAGTATAAGGTATACAATTTTTATAATATCAAATCTTTTTTAAAAGCTTTTTAAGCTTTTTAAAAACTTATTCAATTTTTTCTTACCAAAAAAGTTCATGCAATATAAACGACAGAAAAAATAAATCTTTTAAACTAAAAGCTACTGCTTTTTATCAAAAATTTATTTTTAAAAAACTCAATTAAAGTGTTGCGAACGAATTTGATGGATTGTGTTTGTGTTCCGGTGGATGATTGATGTCATTTTAATTACAATTTATATCTATAGCCAGTAAATGCTTTTAAAACTAGATTTTATATTATGACATGATATCAAATGTTTACAATATAACTAATATATTTGAAGGGAAGATACAAAAAAGTATTTTGTGACGCTTTGCTTACATTAATAGTTAGTGTGTTTTACTAGAGCTTCCTTTCAGTGTAAGGATAAAGTAATATTTGGTTTGGTAGTAGTCGCAGGTGCTCTGTTTCTCATGTCTAAAGCGTGATAATAGTCGTCCAAATCATCCGAATTTGTTCAGAAGACACGCATTGTCTGATACTTTATTATAAAGTTTGTGTCCTTATTGTATATCATTGTTCTGACGCATTCTTGCGCTCTAAATATACAGTCTATGCTCCAAATATACAGAATATTCTTCACTCATTTTTGTTTTGTTATATAGTATTATAAAGTATTATAACTTTATTTTCCACATAATCCCAATCCCTGTTAGCAATAATAATGTTTGCCCGTCTAGTAATTTATTTCCTATTTGTTATCTAATCTTTCTTTTAAACTCAACAAAAAAATCAATACATTTTAGAGAAAAGCAAAAAATTCTCTTACAGTTATTTCTCTTACAGTTATAACTTATAAGTCTTTCTTAACGATCTTAAACAAACTTAACTTATAGTACAGCAGAAGTAAAGTAGTTTCTGTTTCTAACTTTATATTCTTTGTTATTGTTTTTATTGAAAATATCCTTAAAACAAATCCCAAATCAAAGCATTAGCTGCAAAATTAAATGATAAAATCTTTAGTACACATTCAGGTATCATAACTTTCAAAGGTTTTGAAATGAAATTAATGTAAAAATAAGTGTTAGTCTAAAAAAGTCTTAATATAATAGAAAAAAATTACTTTTAACGCTGTTTTAAACAGCTGTTACAAAACGGTGTGACACGAATAGCCAAAAGCATTTAAATGGCTTAACCATTGCATAATAATTAGCGATGATATTCACCAACTCATTAACGATGCGTTTCTGTCGGATATGTCGGATGACTAATGACCTTATATTTTATTATCATTTTCACAAATGGGTGTGTCTTTCATACTATTTTTATAGATGATTCAACTCAATGATGTGAATCCCAAAGTTGGACCACAATCTGGAGGAACCCGACTATATCTAAGCGGTTCCAATTTGAATATCGGCTCAAATGTGGAAATATTTTTGGATGACTTGCCCTGTCGTGTGGAGAGGTCGGTCTCTCATCAATTGATTCATGCATTGCATAACTCATTTGGTGCCTTCCATTATATTTCAGGTCATTTTCCAGTAGCAAACAGTTGAGTTGTCGCACAACTCCTGCGCCACATTCTTCGTTCATTGTCTCCCAATTAGTCCTACGTATTGATGGCTCTAATTCGACGCTTTCAAACCCATTTCAATACACTAAAGACCCAACAATTGACAAAATCTATCCACTCGAGAGTTTTTTCAGCGGCGGCAGAGCTTTGCTGGTATTGGGAAATAATTTCAGTTCAATACAATCGCCCAGAATTGCAGTCTTTGACGCCCACAGTCTTGTCAATGAATCCGTGAGTCATAAAAATAATGTTAAGACTTTTGTCAACTTTTTTAGCATCAATTTATTAGACTATTTACTTAATTAATATTCTATTATTGGTTGACAGACTTGTCGTGTCATTAATTCTTCTGCAATGTTATGTCCGGCACCGAAAGTGAGTGAAGAAGCGCAGAGTTCTTCACGCAATTACGTTCGCGATGTCAGCAATTCTGGAGTAAAGCTACGCATCGGCTTTGTTATGGATGACGTTCAGTCTGTTCGAGAAATGGAACAATTCTACCCTCAAATTGAATCCAATTTACTCTATGTTTCTGATCCCAAATTATTTCCATTTGAAGACAATGGCGTCAAACTATATAAAGGAGAGTCACTTGTCATTGAAGGCGAAAATCTCAGATTAGCCACAACTGAGTTCGAAGTGAATGTTACGATCGGAACGCGAACTTGCAATTTAACGTCTTTAAGTATGACTCAATTGGTATGTCTTCCTCCTGAGGTTCAGCCGTTAGGAACAGATGAATTGGGGCGACGATCTGATAATGAATTGCCTTCAGTTGTGGTCCGAATTGGAAATCTTCGTTACGACATCGGATACTTGCGCTACGAAGTCTCGGCTGCTTATGAATTGCCTCCAGCAGTGATTGGATGTTTTGTAGCCACCGGTGCTGTACTTATGTTATTGAGTTTAATAGTTTTGGCCATTTTTAAGCATAAGAGTTCTCAAGCGGAGAGAGAGTACAAACGCATTCAATTGCAGATGGACACTCTTGAGAACAGTGTCAGATCAGAGTGCAAACAAGGTTGGCATCTCTTTTTAAATAACATAGATTATTAAGCTTATTATTAATCGATTATCGATTAAGAAGAAGCTTATTATCAATATTTACGTCATTTAAAAGATAAAATCTCATATTCTACTCTTTAATAACATTCATATTGACTTAGACTATATACTCGTCTATCACTCAGATAATACCAATTAAAAATTAGTTAACAAACCTAACTTAACAAATGTGACACACCCTCACTCTCTATAATAAGGATATTTTTCCAATTCCTCTCATAAGAATTTGCAGTTAAATTGCAATTAAAAGCCTTTAAACAGCAGTAGATCTAAAATGCGGTCCGATATTTCATGGCTGTGATGGACAAACACTTTATTAAAAGAATGTCAGACAAGGCATAGATTCAGACATAGACACAGACTAGAAAGACAGGAAAAGCCTGTGACTGAGCTGTTGATGACTGAAAGGCATGCAATTGAAAAATGAATTGATGCGGAAATTGTTTTACCTTTCTTTCCACACAAGAGTGGAATCTGAAGTTGAAATTCTTAATATTAAATGAAATGATATCTTATAAAGATTTTGAAATTACATATTTATCAAGAGTTAAATTTAATGAATCCAATGAAATGATATGAAAGATAAGCCAAAACAAGACTAACACATTGTTTTTGTTGCGTATTTATTAGCATTCGCTGAATTGCAAACGGATATGACTGACTTGAATAACGATTTGCAGACCACTGGAATCCCGACACTAGACCACAGGGCTTACATTATAAAAGTATTCTTTCCTGGATTACCAGATAATGGTAGCCCTATTTCACTCGATTATAAGGTAGAACTTTTATTTGAAAACTGACGCTATCATTAGTTCATAAAATGAGAATTTTATATTGAATTAAACTCATTATAATTTATAACTCTTAAGCACGCGAACGGCCATCCATTTAATAGTGAAGAATCAATGGCTCACTTTGAACAACTCATTTACAACCGTTCCTTTCTTTTAGTGTTTATCGAAACACTTGAATCTCAAAAATCATTTACAATACGTGATAAGTAAATAATTCTAATGTCTTAATTGACGCAAATTCTTAACTCATTTGAATCCTATTTCAGAGTAAATGTGGCGTCACTTTTAATGATTATTCTTATGGAGAAAATGGACTATGCATTTGAGTGAGTATTCATTTTATTTATCGCCCTCGAGGACCAAATGTCAACTCTATTTTCATGGAGTTGTGATCTGTTATATAATCAAAGACTAGTTAGAGTTGACATATTTTTATATATTGGTTCTTAATTTATACTTTTTGTTTCTCTAATAAATAATAGTATACTTCGAGAACTTTTGATAAGACTTATTCAGAAATATGTCGTCGGAAAACATCCACAATTATTATTGCGTCGAACGGAATCGGTTGTGGAGAAGTTGTTGACAAATTGGATGTCCCTCTGCATGTATAAGTACATCCATGAAGTGGCCGGAAGTTCACTCTTTTTACTATTCAATGCAATTAAGCATCAAATAGAAAAGGGTCCCATCGATTATGTGACTCACGATTCTAGATATTCACTTTCAGAAGAAAGACTACTCAGGGAACAGATCGAGTACTCCATTGTTGTAATACATGTCATACAAGAAGGACAGACTGACAAAGTTCAATGTCGTGTCATTAACTGCGACACAATAAGTCAGGTTAAGAGCAAAATACTGGACACTATTTATAAAAACGTGTCATTCTCTCAAAGGCCATCCATTAGTGAAGTTGATCTCGAATGGAGACATGGAAGGGGAGGTCATCTCATTTTAGCCGATGAAGACTTGACCACTAAAGTGGTCAACGGCTGGAAAAGAATCAATACTCTAAGCCATTATGGTATCAAAGATACCGCTGTCATGAGTCTAATAATTCGTGAAAGACGTTCGAGTAATCATTTATATGAAACCATTCCTTCAAACACTCCATTGAATTCTCCATCGCGTAATAGTTATAATAATTATTGTCATTATTACAGTACTATCAATAGTAATAGTACTCGAGTCTGTGATGATAGAGCCCGAGTCTGGCATCTAGTCAAGCCTTTTGATGATAATCACACCCATTCCTCAAAAGATCAGTTACATAAAGCCATTCCTGAAATCTATTTGACTCGACTCCTATCGACTAAGGTATGGCTCCATTTATACAATAATTGTATCATTTATTAAAACTAAACTTTCAATTTTTACGTTTTAGGGCACAATTCAGAAATATGTGGACGACTTTCTATCAACCATTTTAACAGTTGATGATAAGCTTCCTTTGGCTGTTAAATGGCTTTTTGATTTATTAGATGAAACGGCAGCTAAATATGGCATAACTGATACTGAAGTAATCCATGCCTGGAAAAGTAATAGGTATTCAATCTATTTTCTTAGTATTTTTATATTGTTAAACATTTTTGATTAAATGTTAAATAATTTGAAGCTTAAATTTATTTAATATTCCTTTTAAATAGTCTTCCATTGAGATTTTGGGTGAATTTAGTCAAGAATCCCGATTTTCTGTTTGATATTGAGAAGTCTTCTACAGTTGATTCTTGTTTATCAGTAATCGCACAGACATTTATGGACTCGTGTTCGACAACAGAACACCGTCTCGGAAAGGACTCGCCTTCCAATAAATTACTCTTTGCTCGTGATATTCCAGTTTATAGAAAGATGGTCTCCAAGTATTACCAGGAAATCGCATCACTGCCTCCTATTAATGAATCCGACATAATCGCCAATATGCAGGACATTTCACTCGTAAGCATTCAATTAGTAATTGAGTTAATTTTCAAACTCACATTCTCTAACATTTATGTCATTAAAATCTAACATAACATTAAAATCTATTAAAATGTCAAATATCTATTTTCAGTCATATACCGGAGAAGTGGACACATATAACGCATTGAGAGAACTATTTATTTATGTTTCACGATATAGAGAACAGTTATTTGATTGTCTTTGTGGTGACGTTCAAAGCCAGAGACAACACTTGCATCTCAAGTTAGAAACAATCGCTTTCTCAATGGGAAGTCAAGAAACAATGTTAGTCTAATCAAGAGATCCATTCTTCACAATTATTATTAGTCTTAAAATTGTTTGTAATTTATTATTTGTACAAATAATTGATTTAACTTTAATTATTTTTATGATTCATTGCATGTATTAAACTATGCATTTTTCAATTCTTACCCAATATTTGATTTATTTGACATAAAAGACAACAATCAGGGTATTCTCGCATCAAATTCTGTAAATACTTTAATATTATGTAAAAAATTAATTTATACAAAAATATTAATCATTCAACGCATAACTTATTAATTATACAATATTGACATTGAAATCGCTTAATGAATTAATTTAAGTGCACTCAACTGTAATAATTCATCATTTGTTTTATATTATTTTTTTATAAATGAATAAAATTTGAATTTTATAAAAATACAAATTTCTCAGTCACGTAATTCTCTTATAATTCTAATTCATATCATTTATAACTGTTAAAACCAAACTATTGAATACATAGAGTAGAAATTGAAGTCACTATTCCTATCAATGATAGAATGTTTTGTTTTTGCTAAATATATAAAACTTTTTAAAGTAAAACATGTAAGAAATTAATCTAATGATCACATCAGTGAAATTTTTTTTGAATATTGTAACAAAATAGTTAATAATCGGTAAAGGATGTACAGTACAAGAGGAGGTAGCATTTTTGCCATTTTCAATAGGAAAATTGGATTTAACCGTTTGTGTTAAGAATAATGATATTTGGCTCAGGTTATGCCTCTAGGAGTCATTTCGAGATTGAGACATAGGCTCAGGCTCTTGGAAATTAAGCTTTGAGCTTCAGCTTAGACTGAGGCTCAGCCTGAAAGCCACAGGAGCCTGAAATATTTATAAAATATATGTAAAAGTTTCAATAAATTAGTCCCTAATCATATGAATTTTTCTACAATTTTAGCTATTATTTGCTTTAAAAATCTATTAACGGTTCGAACAAAAATTGATACAGAGTTAAAAATATTTTTAAAATCATAAATAGTAAATAAATCAATACTATCAAATAAATTGAAAATATAGATTAGTTTAATTATTGTATTTATTAAATGTAATTTATTGTAAAGGAACTATTAAAATCCTTGTTTTATGCCAGCTGTCATTTTGCTTAGGCTCATTGGTTCAAAGCCTAGGCTCAAGCTTACTGGTTTAGAGACGGGCTTCGGGTATATTAATCAGGCTTAAACTCGAGGTTTAAAGATTTTGAACCTAGACTGGGTAGGCTTATATTGAGGCTCCGAGTTTTGGAGCCAATTCTCATCATTAGTTATTAAGAGTTTTCAAGAAACTTCCTTTACCCCCTTCACTGGTAAGACCCCCTTTACCCCCTGTACATCCCAGATAATAGGTATTATTATTTTTAGCTCATATGCGAAGCAAAAATATGAGCTTATTTTATAAATGTAGTGCAAATATCAATTATGACTTACGATCTATTAAATTGATTGGAATCATCTCAATAGATACTGAAATTAAGACTATTAATGAGAATACTGCAAATTCCTCTTCACTAAAGTGTTTACAGTAAAAATTGTAAATTTTCTCAATTAATGAATCACTCATTCATAAGTGCTTTACAGTAAATATAAAACATTAATTATTATTATCCAAAACAGACAGTTATAAGATTGATTCAACGAAATAGTTGCTGAAGTGTATACATTCCTATTTCCAATTTCTTGGAGATGTCGTATATTTCCGAGCATTCTCTTGAAACGACCTGTTTTTTCATCTAAATCTGTAGTGAATAGAGTCCGAAATTTTTTCATCTAAACGAGAAATATTTACTAATCAATGTTTGCATTGAATTAATACACAATTGACTGACTTGTTTCATATCAATGAAAACAGGTTCTGGATATATAATCCAAGTGACCGATTCTGAACATATAGGAGTCGTGTAAGAACCGAAATATCGATAAAATATGTCATTATTAGGAGGAAATAAACTCTTCAATATTATTGAAGTCTCAAAGATATACTTTTCGCCAATCTCTTGAACATTATGCAAGTGATCCGTTATCATATCATACATTTGGTTTGGCTGATCGATCTCCTAACAAAGTAAACGCATAATATACCGGTAGTTAAGTTCAATATTTGCATTTATTTAATTTCAAAGCAACGCATTTACAAACTATACAAACATTTCAATCTAGACTTATGATTGACTTATACTATTGCATAGTTTTCTGCTTAAAAGTTAGACACAAATGTCACAAATGTCCCAATTTAAAAAATATACTGCAATTGTTGACTCTATCATCAATTGAGGAAAAAACTTAAGCCTATGTTGACTAACTATTTTTCCCTAACTTCTTGCAAGAACGTCAACAATTGAGGCATACCTTTATAAATTGCAGGGATAGGGGAGTAAGAGGAGTAAGGGTTGCTTTACACACCACCCAAACCCCACCAAAGCCGAGAGAAAAATAATTAATAGTCATAACCTTTTTAGTTAAATATACTCACTTCGAATAGCAAACTAATAATAGCAAAACCGTCGTCGTAATGCTTAGCACTTTCCGTATCTTCATATTTGATATTTCGATGAACGATATGTAACTGTTTAAACAAATATAATTTAAAAATCATTGTATTAAGGGTTGAATTAAATCAAACCTCCATCGCATATTTAACACCATCGATGGCATGTTCAGAGCCATTGTGAGGTCCGTCATTCCAATGAAAGTGAAACTCCAGAAATTTATAACTCTGATTATGGAATGCTGTGCCAGATATAGAAATATTTGGTGAATTCTCATCAGGAATTACTTTTACTGCAATTAAGAACAATAGATTAAGAATATTTTATTCCATCTGAAAATGTATTTATTTATTTGAAATTGTATAGTTATAGACAGATTTTGATGTTGACGTTTTATTTTTTATATTCTCTACTGATTTAAATAAACTGTTGGTTATCTGATTAATCAAATTACAAATAAAAGATTATAAATTTATATACATTTATCTGGTATAAAAAACACTTTCAAAATAATAAAAAGGTTTGTCCAATTTAAAGTGAGGACCGGCTTTTAATAATAAAATTTTAATCAAACCTCGGATAATAGGCAAGCTAAAAGTATTAATAACTACGGTTGTCAGATGTCCAAAGAGTGATATGGAATAAGAAAAAGATCGTCATTTACCAAAACTGATGATATATTTAAATAGAGCGAATAAAAACT
>JAUJYU010000065.1:0-21180 GCA_033995675.1 Nothrus silvestris
TCACTAAATTCCCATAGACGTAATGTTAAAAAATTTTTGTTTTTTTTTCATGATCAAAATCAATTCAGTATTGAAAGGTTAAGTTAGGTAAGGGGAAAAAAGGTAGGCTAGACGTATTTCCGCCAGAAATATTATTATATTTCAATCTTTTTAAGCTTTTAAATGCAATCGAAAGAGTTGGTGAAAGAAACCGATTAATTGGCTTTTCATGTGGTAATCAATTTATAATCACTCCAAAAGTTGCATTCAAAGTAATTGTGCAAAAACTAATAATTTTTTATTATGGAATATTATTTATTTTTATATTAATTTTTTCATGCATTTATTATTAATCTGCGATTCTTTTTATTGACGAATAAGTTTGCGAATACTTTTCGTATTTGATATTATTTGTTCAAATATTATAAACATTATACTAATATTCTGTAATTCTATATTAATGTTTTATTTACACGTTATATATTTGTTCTGTTATTAAATATTTATTGAAATAATGCTAAACAATAGTATGTAATTTTTACTAATGATATAAAATATTTTAAACAAATAAAACTCATAGATAATTTAATTTGTAAGTCTGTAAGTCTGTAACTCAGGAGAAATTGTTGTATCTGTCAGTATGTTATGTAAAACTCTTTTTCCTGTAATACATATTATAGATATAACGTATGGAATACAATGTAAGGAATATTCGAGTATTTATAGTTAGTATTGAAAGAGTACAGTTTTAACAGAAATGAATCAATAATTGCTTTCTAACAATACACACAATCGTCATCACTGTTTATAAAAGCGAAAATATTGAATATAAAGCAAAATCTTCTTAAATCCAACAAGACAAATCAAGACAGAGGCATAAACTATTGTAATTCAAGACTATTATTATATTAATTATTAATTTTAAATAAATAATTTTATTTCCCACGAGTAAATTTTATGACTTATAAATTCAGGCCAAATCGAATACTTCAACCCTGAAATTTTTTTTATCTGATAATTGACTATAATATATGATATGTGAATATGATATATGATATATAAGAAAAGCATTTAAATTAAAAGTTGCTTAAGATGTTTTTTCAAAATTAACCTAAAAATTGAGTTAACAATCTTTATTAATTAGTAATTAATAATTACCATTACTAAATGTATTTGCAAAAAAATATTGAATTTGAATTTGAATCTGAAAAAAGCCATTTGTTTTATATTTAATTCAGCTTATTTTATAATCTTATTAGTTTTTTAGATTTTAGATTTATATTGTTGATTGCACAAATTTAGAATTTTATGAATATAATTATAACAGTTTTGAAATTTTAAAATTTTTAAATATAAAAATTTTTACAAAATTAATTAAATCTATTTTAAAATTATTGTTCAATTGTTTTCACTTCTATGTGAATCATTAAAAGATTAATAGCATATGTAAATTTTGCTTTACAGTCAGAGCTCTATAATTTCACACTGCATAATTTCACAACCTGTCTAATTTCACATAATTGCTAGCCCGATATTTGGGCCTTATGTTAAGCATATGTGATAATTTCCCATTTGTATATTTTCACTTTCACATAGATATTAGTAAAAGTAAATGTAAACTTTACTGTATATTTTTACATTTATATAAAATGAGGCATATTTTGAATATTTGTTTCTAATTTTCAATGATAAAATCATAAGTTAAAATAAAAAATATAATAAAATAGGCAGAATCACACTTAAATCTTAGATTTCTTGCATTTTCAAGTGTGAATATAAGCTAAAATTCATTATTTTAAAAATCTTTGAGGAATTTATAATATTTTCAAAGTTTCACTTAGGATAACCCTTTATAATTTAACATTTCATTATTTGACATTAACAAAATTTAGTTCCCAACTCTGTCAAATTATACAACTCTGACTGTATTTAATATAAATATTATTTGAGTTTTGAGATCATGATATTCAAACTTATATTTGGGGTTATGTTTGCGTAACCCATAAAATACTTGTGAGATTTCGGGATATTATTTACGTCTTCAAAATAAGATCATTTGTAGAGGTAGTCAAATAGAATTTAGAGTTGTTGAATATGAAGAGGATATCGGAACAAAATATTTTTACGCTAGACTATTGAGTGTAGATGAAAAGACAAGTAATATAATGCCATGAAAACTTTCCCTAATTTCATTGGCGACAGCGCCACAGCCCAAACAAGTGAGGGCAATGTGCCAGAGTGTGCAGCTTTCCATTCAAGACTTGGCTCAATAAAAAACCGTACAAACTTTTCTGGACCTGAGCCAAGTACTCTGTTTTGTATCTCTGATTCTACTATTGCTCTGCATATCTCACTTAATATTAGGACAGACTGACTTTTATAGGGACAGAGCATTTTTACCGGCAAAATGAGAATAGAGCCTCGTGATATCAAATTTCTGCTGGCTGTCTCTTATTTTAACAGACGGGCTGGACTAGACTGGATCCAGCATTCTCATTTTTCCGGTAAAAAAATGTTCTGTTCCAATCTAGTCATTCTTCCTATATTAAAAAAATAATGTTTCATAAAACTTGCTTTGTTTGGTAAAGGATTAACAGTCGAAATTGATCTCAAATTATATTTTGATTGATAAAACATTATTAAAAAACATAATATTCAAAAACATTCTTCTCTTAGCCCTTGTGCTTGAATTTAAAAACATAGTTAAAATTTGAAGGTTAACTTAGTAAAGCATTTACATTTAATGTGATTGAAAAAGGTTTCATATTTAGCCTAATTTTCAAGAAATGTTTGATCAGACTTTCAGCTCAAATTTAATCGTCAATATTAATAAAATGAATTACCTCTATATTAATTAGTTTCATTCTAATTTTCAATGGATAAAAGTAATTAAAAGTAATTTAATCAATCAATTGGTATTTTTGAAATTACATACTTGTGTAGCATTCAAGACAAGTAAAAGTTTTAGAAAAGTTTTTTCAGATGATCCACAAATGAGTTTATTTAAAATTTGTACACTGAATATTCTATGCACAAAATTTTAAACTTTAAAAATCACAGTATTTTGAATCTTTGAGGAACTTTTTAAAGTAGAATAAATAGTTCTTTAGATAATTTTAAAGTTTTAATTAGTTTGGTTTTTTGGATCTTTTAGGAAATTCGTTGTGTAGCAATGCCTGCACCGCAGATGGATATTCCGACGCTTGTTATAAGTGAATCGCCTGATTTCGATGAGAATAAAGAAAGAGGAAACTGGTCTAATAGCCTCGAATTCCTTTTGTCGTGTCTAAGCTATGCAGTCGGGTTAGAAATTGTCCAATTTTATACTCTTAAACTAAAAATAATATAAAATATGAAACAATCTACTTATTTTTTATAAACAATTTTAGGTTAGGAAATGTATGGAGATTTCCATATCTAGTTTACAGAAACGGAGGAGGTTTGTTGTAATATTTGAAGTGTTCATTAGCAACTTATTAAGTGATAATTTAAATTTTCAGGTGCTTTTTTCATTCCATATACCATAATGTTATTGTTTGTTGGTTTGCCGTTATTTTTGATGGAATTAGCGTTCGGACAATACGCAAGTGAAGGTCCCATAACTATCTGGAAAATTTCCCCAATGTTTCAGGGAATTGGATATGCAATGTTTTTAATGTCTGGACTCGTTTCAATATATTATAACATGATTCTCGCGTGGGGTCTCTTCTATTTAATATCATCTTTTACTTCAAACTTACCCTGGAGTTCATGTGACAACTGGTGGAACACTGACGGTAATCAATACATTCTGTCTAATAAAATATTCTGAGGAGTAGAATATTTCATACTTTTTCTAAATTAAATCTCGAGAAATATTTTCACATAAAGTTTGTTAACTAAAACTATAAAAAGAATTCCGTTTAAGACTCGTAGCTGTGACAATAGGCCATTGCATTTATTGTAATATATTTTTATTGAACTGATAGCTTGTCGTAAATTTGACACAAAGAACTGCACGTCACACAACGGAACGCAGCTCTTCAACGGGACGTGTATTTTTCGTGACTGTTTCTTCACTAATGGAACAAATATTATTGAACAAAACCTAAATCCTGCGACAGTTAACGCGACAGCTATTAACTCAACCTGTAGTATAAATGACACCCTTTGGAATGTTCTCAAAAAAGAAAATACTAAAATGGCAAGCGATGAATATTTCCAGTAATAAACATTTTATACTTTTAAGCTCAAACTCTTAACCCTATTGCATATCATATATTTGAATGTCAATTTTTTATAGTAATTTTGTGCTCGGATTAACTGAAGGGATTCATGATTTAGGAGGCTTTCGATTTGAATTAGCGTTTTGTCTATTCATTTGCTGGTTTATTGTCTTTATTTGTTTAGTCAGAGGCGTCAAAAGTATGGGAAAAGTAAGTTTCAACTTAATATTACTTAACATATATCGGAATTATCGAATTACACCTAAATAACCAATGGTCACATTTTGACAATAGGTCGTGTATTTCACTGCTATTTTTCCATATTTTGTACTAACGATACTACTAATTCGTGGACTTACTCTTCCGGGCGCTTCAGAAGGCATCAGATTTTATTTGACTCCTGAATGGCATCGATTGAAAGAAGCGCAAGTCTGGGTATGTCTTATTATTCGATAACTACAACTGGTCTACTACTATATCCAGACTATTTCAATGATTGTGAAAAGCAATACTTTGAATAGTTATCTAAAAAATGAATTGATTATTACTTAAGCATTTATTTCAAAGCAAGTAATTGATTGCTGAATTGATATTAATAGGCGGACGCAGCCATGCAAATATTCTTTTCGTTATCTCCGTGTTGGGGTGGATTAATAACATTAGCGAGTTACAATCGATTCCATAACAATTTCTTGAGGTTTACAATCCGTTCATTCATTCGATTTTAGCTTAGGATTAGGATTAACATTTTTCTTATCATTTTTTCAATTTAATTAGAGATACAATTTTTATATCTGTTGGAAATTGTGGAACAAGTGTTTTCGCTGGTTTTGTAATCTTCAGTATAATTGGATTCATGGCTAATGAATTAGGTGTGAGTGTCAATCAGGTCGCAGCTCAAGGTATGATTTATATCATATATTCATTTATTGTACAGGTATTTTATATAACAATATTTTATGTCATATTTAAACAGGCGCTGGACTTGCATTCGTTGCATACCCTGAAGCAGTGGCTCGACTCCCAATATCACCGATTTGGGCCATTTTATTCTTCTTTATGCTGATGACTCTTGGATTGGGCACACAATTCACTCTAATTGAAACGGTGGTCACCACAATAGTTGACACCTGGCCTGAAAAGTTTAGACATCGCAAACCATTGGTTCTTTCCTGCACTTGTGTTGGCATGTTTTTGGTCGGACTTTTGATTTGCACAAAGGTCTGAATTGCAATCTTTAAATCTCAAGTGAATTATCAATTTTATTTAATGTTATTTTTAGGGAGGAATGTATATTCTGCAACTTATGGATAATCACTGCGCGAGGTATTATTTTTACATTAAATTGCATTTGCATTAATTATGATTTATGATTAATTAATTAATTAATTTATTAATTATAATTATGTTTAAAAGATTTTACAAATTTTCTTATTCTTAATATAGTTTTTCTGCTTTAATCATTGGTTTGGTTGAAGTGACAGTAATTGGTTGGGTCTATGGAATTGATCGGTTTATGGAAGACGTCAAAGTGATGCTCGGACACTATCCCTTTCACAGATTGTATTGGCGTGTAATTTGGAAGTTTGTCTGTCCCGGACTTATTTTGGTACGAAATCTTTTAAATAAATTCTCATTAAATTAATGATAAATGTAAGGAAAACAAAACTTATTTTGCAGTTTATTCTGATCTTCTCGTTCATTGATCTTCAACCTCCGAGTTATGGTGATTATGTGTATCCGTGGTGGGCATCAGTCATTGGTTGGGCTCTTTCGCTTATATCAGTGGCTGCCATACCTTTCATAGCATTCTTAAAGATCAGTCACACCAAGGGTCCTCTCATTCACGTAAGTCATCAGAGAACAAATGATATATTGAAAGTAAAAGAAAAACACTTATGTTAAATATTTTCTTATATTTATTAAAGCGTATAAAAGTGCTGATGAGACCAACTGCTGACTGGTAGGCATACTATACAACATGATTAATATATGAAAAAATGCTAAGATTTTTTATTTAACGACACTTTAGGGGACCTAAGCTTCAACTTCACCGAATGGAAACTCATAGCCCCAAACACACTGACTCTCAGGTTCCGCTCAGATATGATGCCGACAACGAAAGTAATGACTCCGAAGATTTGAAAGCAAATGGAAAAGATAACTACATTATGCCAGACGACCCATCAGATAGTGATAGTGGACTTCGGTTAAAAACGCCTCTCTATCAGGGAAACAAAGACAGTGAAACTGGGCTTTAGTTTTTGTGGTTCTAGTGTTTTGTGATGGCATTCACTTGTTTTATATTTATATACAGTTAGTCGAGTAGTTATTCAACTCTTCATTTATTCATCAATTATATCGAATATAATTATCTCCTAATACTTATCATCACCAAAGAAAATAAGGCCAAATCATTAAAGCTGTATATATTGTGGTCTTCATTAGTAGTCGACTGTATTATAGACTTTTGAGCTAAACTAAAGATTTCCGAATGACATTCATTACAGGAAAAGACTATTATCTTTATCTATTATCTTATATATCAATAGAAGCAAATTGGGCTCAATAACAGTCATATACCGACCACTGGTCTTCATTACACAAAATATTTTGATTAACTTCCAGTTTTGGCGGCCAAAGAAAGCAAGACTTGAAAGACCTCCAAATATATGTCCATCTCATCTTTGTCATTGTTTTTATGAGTTTTCAATTTAATGACCAAATATTACAATAAGTTTAGCTCTAATTGAAAGTTGAAAGTTATTTGATGGCTGAATGTATATTGGATTTGAAATTTGCACATATGTTTATCACTTATAATCAATGAAATGTGTTTGAGGGGCAGCTTATTTATATCATTCACTATGCTATTGTAGGCAGCAATCAAAGCATAACTATTTACATGATTTAGTGATCCAATAATTTACTGGTGCTTGAATTTTTGCAACTCTTTTCCATTTGAGAGTTATTCACATGATTTGGTTCACTCTTTTCAAATCGAAACGTTATTTTGAAATAATTTACAATTACTTATGGGAATTGTCTGTTTGCAAATAAGTCAAAAGTTTTAACCATTTTAAATCTGACTCCAATTAATTAGTAAAAGTGCTTCATTTTATAGGTTTATCAAAATTTTTAAGTTTTCTTTTATTTCTTCTAAAGAATTTTAAGTTAAAAAAATTTAATTTTAAATTAAGTTAAAAAAAGTTAATTAACAGACAATTCCTTTAGTTTTGAAAATTCCGGTAAATATAATAGAATTTGTGACTTTGATTGCCAAAACAGCTATTAAAAAATAGGTGAATTTGTCGAGCCCTTCATTAAGAATCAAAAACACGCTTTGCCAAAGCCAAGTGCTTCATCGGGAGAGAACTTGTCCTCTTCTGATAAATAAAATTTTCGATAAAACTAATAGTTCCTCAATGTTTTTGAGGCAATATTTTTAGAAGTTAGCATTTTTTCAGAAAAACGAAACCATAAAGAGTTCGGAAATTATACAATTTTTTCTAACTTTTAGTGAGATTCGCAGAAATCAATACAAATACTATGATATACTTTGGCAAAGTTTGTTCGTAAGAAATGTATAGGAATGTGTTTTGTTTATTTGCTCAGAATGTTAAATAAGATAATGTTGTGCCTCAAATATTTGTGTAAAATAAGTTATGATCAATAACTAAATTGTATAATAATGTAATTCAAGCCTTTTGTAGAATTCAATTACAAAATAATCAATGGCATTATTTGCCACAGAATTAGGTATATTTCCTCATTATTTCGTTTATTTCGTTTTACAATTGGAAAAAAAATTCATTCTCTAAAGAGTCCCGGTTTTACATGAATGCATCGCAAGACTTGCAGTTATCGGATTTCATAAGTTATCAGTTCATAAAAAAGTACTTTAATTAAAACAAAAATATGGAAACCTAACGATTGACTCTCGGTTTGATATATTAGTATTGATATAGTATTAGTTAATATAAGGTTAAGCCCTGTGAAAATAATGTAAGAGAACAGAAGTTAAATGAAGTCAAAGAAACAGCAATACAATCCCGGTATAACATTGTTAGCTTGTTGCTTTTAATTTTGCATTTTAAGATAAAATCAAGTTTTTCTATTTACTAATTAAGTTACCAAAAATTCTTTGTTTAAAAATCAAAAGCAAGCAATCTGTTTATGTTTGCATTTTAAAGAATCTCAGAGTTTTTGACCCAATTTATAAATTTTTTAAAAGCAGTAATTTATGAGAGTTGACATTTTGTTCATTTTACAAGTTTAATAATGTTTAAATTTGTTTTTAATAAGTTGTGTCTCTAGAACTTAAATTCTTGTATTCTTGTTTAATTCATTTTTTAAAAATATCTAATTCTAAATCAACTGTTATTTTATAATAAGTTTGTGTAACGAAGCAAAACAATTTTGCATTTATTAAAAGACTATAAAATCAGTTGAATAAAGAATAAATGAAAGAGTTTGACCCGCAAATTGAAATGCACTCATTTATTATAAATTTCGTTTTTTATAGTATCGTAAATTACATTTGAGGTGAGTTTTAACAACTTCAACAAAATCTAAAGTAAGTTATATAATGAAAACTAGCAATTTTAGATTAATGATAGACTTTTATATTACATTTTTTTTGTTGAATTGATTTTTTAGTGCATAAAAAACAATGAGTAAAATAATTTGGCATTTGAATGATTTTCTTTTTACACTAATATGAAAGGCACGGAATTTCTGAAACTTTTATCAATTCTTTGTCAACAATTCTTTGTCGACAATTCTTTGTCAACAATTCTTTGACAACAATTTACAAACAAAAGTATTAAAATGAGAATTTTCGATATATTGAAAGGAATAAAATAATTGAATTTAAAATTATTATAATAAGTTTTCTTAAGCAATTCCCTAAATATATATATATATTAATGAGGTATTAATAAGAATCCAAATTAATCTCTTGCCCGATTTGCTTATTATTTGTGTCATTCATGTCATGGCTATTGTCCGGACTAATAGTGACTGGAAATGAAGACTTGACAACACAAATATCGTTGAGTGACCGCCTCTGTTGCGAATGTTGATTCTTCCGGATGAGAGCGTCGGGGCTGAACTCGGGGTGTCTTTTAGCGTGTTTTGTCAAGTGATCGCTTCTCATAAATCGTTTTTCACAATAGGGACAAACAAAGTTCTTCTCTCCCGTATGAGTCCTATGATGTCGAGCCAATTCATCACTTCGCGCAAAACTACAATTTAATTCATTATAAATTAATTATCTATAGAATTATAGAATTATCTATAGAATTATAGAATTAACTATAGAATTATAGAATTAACTATCTATAAACTTGTATTTCAGGTTCCGCTTACCGCTTGCCGCAGTTGGACCAGTTGCACCCGAATGGTCGCTCACCTAATCATTAAAATATAAATTAAATATTTAATTCTTTAGAGGATACGTTATCTGAGAAGCATTTAAAATATATATATTCTTAGCATTGCTCTCAAGCATACGCGGAAATAAAAAATTCATTAGAGCACAGATTGTCAGACTGTATATCAAAAGGTACCTGACATTAATTGAAACCTTTGTCATGAAATGTCCCAACAAAACACTTCACTAAACATGAAAAATGTTGGATTTAAAAGAAATGTTTTGAAACAATGCATTTCTAGAGGACTTCTAAATTTTTGTTTAACAAAGCATTTTGAATAAAAATTAGTGAAGACAAAGAACTTCCTACGCATTTACGCACCACAAATGTTAACTGACTTAAAATCTAAATAAAGATAAAAGAAGTGCCAAATATTTTTAATGCTCTACTATTAGAGATATTCCGTATGTAATAGTTCAGAATTTGATTGATTTTGATAAAGAACAGACAATAGCTGTACATAATTTTTTCAGCTTAAGAATTAAACAAGGTTGAGGTTGTTTTATAAAACTAGCTTTGTGGAACATTTAGATTTGTAGCAATTATATCAAATACAATATTAACAATTCTATATAAATAAATATTTTTACAAATTTTAGATATTTTAGTATTTCTAAAAAATTTTGCTGTGGGAGTTTGTTATGACAAAAATTTCAATGTAATGTATTTTTTCTGATATCATAAAATGAGTTTTAAAAAGTTTGCAGTAAATTAATTAATCAATACTTAAAGTGATACAATATATTTTTTATAGAAGAAAAATAAATTTTCAAAATTTTCATTTTCATTGAACTAATTCTATACTGCGATACCTTTAGGCCATACAATTGCAGTCATTCTTATCACTTTTATATTCATATCTAAATTAAATCTCAGTCATTAATGGAAACTCTTTCTGGAGCTGAGCTGAGGAAGTATTTCATTGCTTAGAGCTGATAGCTTTGGGTTGATTTGGGTTTTACGATATTTTTTTATAATTCATTACTTATTTGTGGTTATAATAAAAACTTTCGTTCTCTCAAGAAAGCAAATATTATATGAAAAGCTCACTTTTTAAACTAAGCCTTGAAGGACAGCAACAAAAGACTTTGAATTATTTATAGTCAAGTTTATTCTTAAAGGATAGATAATTTATTTTAAGACAGGCATAGTTTTGAAAAAATTGCAATTCATTGCAACATTTTGTCACTGAAATCAAATTTTAGAGTTAATGGATCTAATTTGTATTTAATAGTATAACGCATTAAATGCATTGAAAATATTCTTTTAGAATATTTGTTGAAAATATTCTTTTAGACAGTTATCATTACTAAAATCAGAAAACTTTAGGACCTCATTAAATAAACTTAAATAAAAAACCTTTCAAATTTGCGATTATGTGATACTGTACTCAGTATTTGTAGCTTTTTTCGACATAAAGTGCATTTATTTATTATATAACCTCAATATTCTGGGATATCCTAATAAAAGTTGTTTATTAACCCTTTAAGGGATCTTTTGCCATATTTTATTCCAGTTTGTTTGGTTCATACAATTTTAAATTTGAATTTTCTTAAGCCATTCAAAAGCAATAAATTTATGTTCACTAATAAATGCATTTCTTATAAACTACTTATAAGTTACTTATAAATTACCTATAATATAATCGAAAGAAAATAAATGCAAACATATAATTATCAAAAATTTTAGTGTAGCTGAACAGCAAATGGACATAATAAGGATAAATGGCATATACACAACAATAATAGATAGTTTTATATAGAATCGTGTATCTGAGTTCCTTCTTTTCATTTTTCTTAGAAAAAATTAGTTACACAAGACTTGATGAAACTACTTAAGGTAGTTGAGCCCCACCCACCTCTGCGTCAAAAAGCTCAACGTGTCATTAAAATCGTGTCCAATTCAAAAGATAATACGGTTGCAATTTTCAGTACAATAAATATATTTTTTCAATGAGACAAATATATTAATTATAAAAATAAGATAATTTTCAGCGAAGAGAAAATAATGGAAAAAAGAGAAAACTAATGAGCCTTAAAGGCATAATGAAATGAAGTTTTATTTAAAGAGTTTTCGTTTTGTAGTTTAAACTTTAAAGAGCGTTTCATGTGTTATGCCCTGATCTAACATATGAAGGAATGCCAGAATAAATTGCTTAGTAGGTCAACCATAACCAGTGGCGATGCTTTCGAAAAACAATATCCTTCGCCTCTAAAGATGCAAAGACAAGCCAACGAACCAAAGTCAATAATATTCAATAGTGCGAACTGAAGATATCACTTTAAACTTTAAAATTTAGAATTGGGTTTGATATAGGAATTGCGTGCAAGTCTTACTTTTTATTAGTTTGGACAGAAAAATTACAAAACGCGTTTTGAGATACCTGTACTTTAAATACATTACAAGTTGTGCTCACATCAAACCAAACAACTTTTTTATGCAACTCAAGTAATAATGATTAAAAACTGTATTTTGCAAACCTCCTAAACATCCTTGAGGAGAGACACCATTTACCGATACAAATAAAAAGAATAAAATTACACAAGAGAGACTTTTCGACCCTGAAATCTCAATGTGAACGATCACTTGATTGATTGGCTTCACTATTCTTTTAAAACAATGTTTCATTATATAATGTAAAACTTTTGAACAAATTTAATTCTTACTTTTTTACTATTTGAAACCGTAGTTTATTAATATGCGCGACAATGCATCAACTTTTTTCTTTACATCAAATTAGGAAATCATTTTTATCTTTTGGGATTTTTTCAAACCTTAAGCTCATTAAAAGGAGGAGATATTCATAGAGAGTATGATTCCTAACACCATAATTTATCTCAAGTCACTAATACTCTATAAATAAATAATGCATTTTCTATTACCGAAATTCAATTATCTTAAATTCATATTTTAATAACTAGTGATATAGCAATATGTGAATGAAAATAACAAATGTTGTGCTATTGATAAACAAGATGAAAATGGATGAGTAATGTATGGCAGGAGACGTGTGGCTGAATATAACAATTGACAATAGAAGTATTTTACTGCAAACCGCTCTCAAATATTATGTCAAGCGATGAGAGCACAGGTATAACTAAATAATAAAAGCCAAATCCTAGCCGGATATGAGAAGCAGCTGCAATGGCTTTGTGTTGCAGTTGTACTTATGCTTATGGTCTACAGAATTTTAATAATACAATACAAAATGCAAAATACAAAGTCTGGATTGGGTGAGAAGCAGAATGCCTGAAAGCTTGTTCCTCTCTTAAAGCCAAGGCAAACAGCTGTTTCATATTCTAGCAGTTTTTCCCGTTCTGTAGGTGAACATCATAAAAGTTTCCGAATAGGTAGGCGTTGGCATTGCAACCTTTTTCAGAGATACCATACTACAGATATGTAACATATCAAGGATTTGTCTTTTGCCAAACCACTTGGTTTCAAAATTAATATTAATGTTTTAGCTTTTTTAGAAATCGCTTAATATCTTACATCATGTGTGCGCACATATAATGTACACAAATTAAACTTTAAGTCAGCACATAATACAAACTGTAATTTAATGATAATTTTCACTGATATGAGTGTCTCTGCTATCATGTGCTACATGTGCTTTAATCTATAGCTTCAATAAATGCGACAAAAATTGAATGATATATACCTTTTTCCTGTATATGAATATAGTTCTCAATTGCTTTATATTTTTGTAACTTTGAAAAACTTATTTTTTTCTCACAGCCTGTCTTTTCACTTAACCTTTGATATACAGGAAATAACAGCCTTTATGTATAGGAACAGAGCTTATTAAATAAAGGTTGAGCTAAATAATGCTTTTAAGTTTAAAATTTAGATAACACAGTCAAATATCAAAATCACATCTTGAGCTGACTGATGGGCGGTGAAAACCACCCGATTTCTTACCCGTGTGTGTTCTTAAGTGCGCCTTAAGATGAGAACTTTTGCCATAAACTTTGTCGCATCCATCAAAGCTGCACCGATGCATCTTCTTTATTAAAGCTTCATCTGTGGTATTGGTTTCACTATGATATGCACTCACACCAAACGATTTAACATTAGGTGTGTTGACACCCATTGAGACCGCTTTTCTCTTACGACCGCGTCCTTGGATTGTCTTATTGTTGTTGTCATTGTCTAAAGTGTTCCTATTGTCTAAAGTCGAAGAAAAAGTCGAAGAGAATTTCTTAAAGTTGAGTTGCAATGTTATAGAACTGCTGCCAATGTTTGGTTCAGTGACTAAATCATTAATATTAGGCACAGGATCTTGTTTTATACGATTCAAGTCTGTTAGTATGCGAGCGATCTTGAACTGAGATTCAGTTAATGCAGGGCTTATGGAGAGTGTCGAAGAATAAGATGATGTCGATGATTGTGGCATTGGTGATATCGATATTGTCTGGTCTTCGAGGGTGCGACGGCTTAGATCGACCGGAACGTCATCAGTGAAGACACTTGTATTACTAGAACTTTCAGTAGGACTTTCACAATGAGATCCCAATGAAGCACAAAAACGTCGATATGACGATTTACTATTAGACATCGCGACCAGACTGAGAGCTGCTAAGTTCATGTCAGGATCAACTACTATTGTATTGTCAATCATATTTGGATAAGTTTTATGAAACTATTCTTCACTTATGAAAATAGCAGGAAAACTAAAGTTAATATAGTTTTGGTTGAGTTGCACACAAAAAACAATAATATTGATTGCAAGAAAGAGACTTCTCCTTATACTAGAGACACACCTATCTCTATAATCAATTAAGTTATACTTACAGTATAGTATAGTATAAGTTTGTATAGTTATCACACGCAATACTATTTGAACTAAACTCAAAATATTGAACACTTATGAATACGGTATAAAAAGTTTACATAAGGGAAAAAATAAAAGCATCACTTTTTATCATAATCTTTGAAAGTTTTACTGTTGCAAAACATTTTTCCAGCTGTTGGTTATAAAGTATTACCACATCAAATACTAAATAAAAAAGAATAAATACTAGAGTTTCAAATCAACGTAAAACCCAATCAACACTAAACACTGTTCAGTATAACAACTATGAAATACGACTTTTCCGTATTGTTAGCTTTCTGTCTATTTGAGGCAGAGCTGTATCGATAGGCAAAGCCTTAGCAATAACTGTGTCCTCAAACTAAAGCGCAACTCTTGAAACGTAAGTAAGGCATGGCATGACCTATCATTGAAATACATGGGGGTTAGAAGAAACAACACCAACTCTCAATTCATACCATCATTGGTTTCACCTCCCATTTGCATCATATATGACATCATAAGCTGTTCTGCTTATGACACGCATTCTCTCTTTTTAACTTTTTTCTTCCTATGCTTTCCTTTTATCAGAGAATTTGATTCAAGAAAACATGTTATAAATGATTAGATCCGCAACACTTTAGGCACTTGAATAAAAATTATATCATTTCATATGATTATTACAACTTTTTCAAAATCTATTTAATCCAAACTTCAAGACAAATATTGTATTTGTGACTTGTTTTGCTATATATAAACCAATATATTGATACTAATGTAAGATATATTCATATATCTTTATTTCAGCTTAATTTAACATATAATATAAAGATAGTATAAGTTTAAAGTAATACATAGCAAAACTTAAGGCCAATACTTTTAGAAGCAGACCTACTTTAAGGTCAGATCAGTATCTCTAGTCTTATATCATTGTTGCAGTAGTTCAGGCTCTGCACCAAAATATTGTTTTTGATAAATTGACTGATAAATAACTGCTCTCTTTAGGGAGGATTTTTTCTAAAATTTTTACATCAAATGTGAGAATATGTTATGAGATTATACCATAAGTCAATATTCAGTGACACTAATGATTGTGACATTACGGAGTACTACTAGTGCTTATATTTTTTTATGTAAAATCCAATTTTATATCACGACTAAATCTTAATGTTTTTGGAGAGTATATTGACTTTTTAAATGATTTAATTCATTCTTTGCCCTAAACAGACTCTACAGTCGGTCAGTGGTATAGAAAATATCTAATTTATATTTGTGGAAAACATTACTTTATTTAAAAATAGTACTGGAATTAATGAATTTCTGGTTGCAGTCAAATTACGATATAACTAACCTTAATATAACTACCGCTGTAACGAAGCTTAGAGAAATCCCTACAAAGGCCTTATAGTCTAATTCAGTCATGTCAACACTCAGCGCTCACGCTCGCGCGAGGGTCAATTTTTACCCGAGCGCTAACGCCGGGCAAATTAAAACGCTCGGCACTCGGTTTTGCACCTACGCTCGAGCGTTTGCCGAGCGTCAAATTACCTTATATTATCGGTTGAATTTTCAATTTTGAAAGAATATTCTTATTTATTTAATTTTAATTTGATAATTGTGAACATTAAAAGTTTCATATGACTCAATTTTTGTGTTAATTATAATCTTAAAATTATATAAATTGGTACAGACATTAAATCTTTAATTGAAAGTACTATTTTGATCAGCAAACAAAATTGTTGGATCAATCAAAAAACTTTAAATAAAAATCAAATTCTTTAAAATTTTCTATGTTATGCTTACAAAGAAAGCTTAATAATAAAATTATAGTCGCTTTTTATAAAAATTAAATTAATATTTATAAACTAGATACTTTTCATAAATTATAATGATTCATTCTGTCCATTTAAATTAAAAAACCCATAATTTTAACTCAAGCGATTGTATTCTTTTAATTACTTAAATATTCTTAAATATTCTTAAATAGTCAGTATTTAGTGCTATAATATTCTAACTAGATAATATTATCATTTTGGAAAATAATGACTTGACGCTCTCGCTCGCGCTTACGCTCGGTAAAAATTAAACGCTCGGCGCTCGCGCTCGCTACTGAGCGTCAAACGCTCGAGCGTTTGACATCATTGGTCTAAATACTGTTTTTATAATTATTTCGATATCACGAACCAAATATTTGTCTCTTGACTGCTAGTATATCGAGCTTTTATTGCATATGATATTTAAGAGAACGGAATAAGAGCGTCAAAACAAGATTTTATAAGATATTAAATTCTCGTCTAGAATACTATTATCTAAATTTAATAAATTTTCTGTTTTACTAAATTATTTAATAAAAAATTAGGTGAAAGAAGTTTATTAACACAAACGAAGTCAGTGCCTTTCAAATGAAAAACAAATAAAAAGTTCAGAAGCACTCAAGTTGTTGGAAATCAATAAAAAAGTTCACTTTTAAAATACATATACGTTCAAATATTTAAAAGTTAATCCATCATAACAAAGTTATTTAATAATTATAGCTAATTTTGAAGAAATGCTTTATTTAATATTACTCTTTCATATGATTAAAATTAATAACTTATTAATAATAATGAATTATTTTTAAGTTATAAATGTCAGTATACATGCATTATAATTATATTGAATGATTACCAAAAGCATAACAAATATAATACAAAAAATTAATTCATGCAAAAAAATGCAAATTAATTTCGAAGTTTTACTTTTTAAATATAATATAATAGGAAAATAAATAAATTTTAAGCAGAAATTTGTAATTATTCACACAATATAATGTGAATTAGAATTTGCAAATAAATAGAGATGCTTGGAGTTCGGTCTATACCCCAATCTATAACATGTCGAGTCTATAGTTAAAAATGTCGGATTGATCTGATCGGGCAGTCATCCTAAATTTTTTGGGAGGATTCGATCCGAAAAAAGTTAGCAAAGTGATATTCATCAGATCTAGTTTAAATTTATTGTGAATTTAATGGATCTTAACTTTAAACATTAGTTGTTTATTAAGTTAATTAGTTCTATCGGATCGGTCTATCAATCGGCAGGTCGGGAGGACTTTGATTTTTAACACTTCGAGCTCGGGCTGATGGGTAACGAAAATATTTCGGGCGGATCAATCCTGATCGATTTTCAGGTCTAATCTAAATAAATTATTCTGAGCGTATAAAAGAATAGATTTAAAGTCAAATTACTGTTCAAAAATTGTTTAAACCTTATCATATATCTTAAGCTACTTTAAGACAACCATAAAGAAATAAAGCGTATCCTAATTATTTTTTTATTGATTAGTTTTTTATATGATAATAAGTTCAAGTCATGTTCATTCAGAAGAGGATTAAATTGTAAAACGTAAAAACCGTTTCAATCAAGTTTAAGCTTAAGATTATAATTAAAAAAGTGGACTCTTTTGGTGTTAAGCAGAGTCTTCTTACAGTGAACTCTCAAAATAAGGTTACTATAACAATGTCTAATAATCCTTTACTTGTAGTGAGCCTTCATTTATTCTGTTGTTCATTAATAACATTTATGATTTAAATTTTCAAAAAATATATAGAAGAATAATTCAAGTGAATGGTTGAACTACTTTGGATAGTTTATAAGTTTATACTATCAAATAAAATTCATTTTATTGATTGATAACTATTTTATGATAATATCAAACTTCAATAATCAAAAGTTATGGCCATAAGACTTATTTGTTTTAAAATTTATTATTTAAATAACATTGAATAGCAATTTTAGAGAAATTCTAATATAGTTTTTGAAACCATTTTAAATCTAAATGTTAAATCTATATCCGATATCAATACCTATACTGTAGTTTAATAATTGATATACTTAAGCATAATAATATAACCGACTTTAACATAATGATAAGCATAGGCTCGAAGACCATGAGCCTGAGCCTCAATCACAAACCCCGAGCCTAGAGCCTGAGCCTGAGGCTCGTAAAGACCCTGCGAGCCGAGCCTGGAGCCTAGGCTCAGCCTGAGCCTATGCTTATCATTACTCTAACATCACGCGGTAAAGCCTATTCAACAATTAATTTATTCATGTCTTTTAGTTTTTGATTTAAAGCTTTCAATCACTCAAATATTGATTTCATTAGCCCTGGAGATGATGGGCTCGAAAAAGTTTGGTTTTTATTTTAATATATATTCAATTGTTTTCACTGATAATAAAATATTTTAATTGAAAACTTTTGTATTAATACTTGAGCATTGTTTGTAAAAACAATAGTTATTAACTTGAGATTAAGTTATAAGTAGTTCTTAACTATATGGATGCGCCAATAAATATTGTAACATAAGATCAAGAAATCAATTGGTTGACAATCAGGGCTATTAGGGTAGTGTTGACAATGATATCAGTGAAAGTTAATTACTAACACGCAATGTTACATCAAAATAGTTAATTCCCTATAATCTCTAGTTATGAAGAGATACATAAAGTCGACTTTTCTATTTAATGATAAACAAACTAAACGATTAATCTTAATTGCGATAAATAATAGTATCTTATGTATGTTTCAACTATTGTTAAGAAAAATTACAATTAAATAAAGTCTGATTTCGATTGTTTCACTCAATCAAAGCTTTGATAATAAATATTATTGCAAATTATGATTAACTTATCTAAAAGTTTAACTCAAGTTCAGGAAAAGATTGAATGACATAAAACTAATGTTAATTTTAAATAAAAGTAAATGCTTTTTTGTTAGTGTTTATCAAAATCGATGGTACTTATAAAGTAAAGTTTATATAAGTTTACTATAAGTCTTATAGATAATTGACAGGTTATCTTAGGAAGAATACTAAGATGCAACTGTACATGAATGCGAGTTATGTGTGGAAAATCAATAGATTTTATAAGATTGAATAAAAAATTGTTATACGGAGATTTGGGATAATAAATTGAACTTAGGTTAGCTAATATACAGAGAGGCTACATCAATATTCAAATGTGTTTTTCTCTTCATATTTAGAGTGCTGTTTATAAGACCTTAGAATAAATCAAACATTAAATGTTCTGTGAAATGATTTTTAAAATCCGGAAAATTAGGACTTTATTTACAAATACCAGTACTAATATATGCTGTATAATAACTTAATGACCTTATTAATTTAATGTTCCCTTATACTGTATAGAAGTCTTGCTAATTCTTATGCAACAACATTTTGTATTGCAATATATTTAAAATTTTAGTTGTGATATAATTTTATAAATGAAAAATACAACTCAATACAAATCAAATATAATTTACAATATTAAAAATAGCGTTAAAATCTAAATTAGCTTAAGTAATCTTAAATAATCTTTAAGAACTTAATTTATTTTCAACTCATTTTAGTTATTGTGTTTTTAAATATAATCTAATTCTGTTTATATATATTCGTATATCTCTTTGATTGTAATAATATATACTTTATAAGAATATAAGCGTAAGAGCATATTTGTTATAAATTACAAGACTATTATTTTGGCATCGAATCAAGTCTTTTAAAATATGACTTTTCTAGATTCAATCTAAGTTAGATATTAATTCAAAGTTTCAGATGTGGAACAGCTTTGTGGAATTTCTATGCTTTGTTTCATCATATATTGTCAAATGAATTGATTGAATCTTTAAGTTAAGATTCAATTCACTAAACTTAGAATTTTTAGAAGATTTATAAATAATTTCATAAATAATAGAACTCCTAATTTCACAGTTTAGTAAATCTAAAATAAAGTAATTAAGCTTTTATAGTATTTCTTAATATAAATGCATATGACAATAAATTACAATAATAGAAATTGATTTTTAAAATTAGAATCAATTAAATAAATATTAGTTTATTCTAATGCTAATTGTTATTTTGATCAGAGAAGTTTTCATGTACTAAATATGAAACATTTGATAAAAATTTAATGCATTAAACATGTATTAAATTTATTGAATATCCTGTTAAATACTGTACATATTTAAAGCAATTGAAAGAGTTAAGGCCGTAATTTTACTGTCATGTAAGATTTGTGTTACTAATTTTGATAAAAGTTAAGAAGTTCTCTAAAGTGATCTAGACAAGTTTTACTTTGATAAATAGACTCGGATATGATTGCGAGCTTGACTGTAGTTATACAGTAGTAACTCGTAAGTAAGATGACTAGTTTAGACTATAAGACTTGAGAATTCAGTCTACGTCGACAAATTTTGGGAGATAAAGTTCGTCAACATATTTATGTGGATAAAGTTGTCAGACCCGCACAAGAAATAATATAAATAATCTAAATTCAACCCTTAACCTAATTTAATTGATATAGCGCATGTCATTATAAAATTTAAATATAATTGTAAGCCAATCAAATTCCCCAATAACATTAAAGAATATTAACATCTCATTTTATCTTCGTGAATAAACTTTCAAATTGAATATGAGCTCTAAATATTGGTATCCTATGAGCATTTAATCTCATAAGTTAGTGGATGTATAAATGATTATTAATATTTCTGTTATTCAATGTTTATGAAAACTTGTGAAGTAAATTAAATGAAAAATAAAATCGCTATTGCATTTATTATAACTATAATTATTATACAATATATCTATTTTCTTGTTTATTAGAATTGTTTATACAAATATTCATTAGTTAATATCTTATTTTATATTAAATATCACAAAAAGTAAGTTGTCCTAAAAATGATAGCTTACAATCGTAGAAAACCCCTACTATACCTAAATAGCTATGTGAA
>JAUJYU010000066.1:0-21106 GCA_033995675.1 Nothrus silvestris
AATTTCAAATATTTTAATTTGATACCATATTCATTTAAATCGGTTGAGCTTTGGAAGAGTTATTAACAAAAACCTTTACTGAATTTAATGAAATTTTATCCCATATTACGGCGTATTTATGTCTATAACATCAGAAATTTTTATCCAAATTACTTAATTCATTCAAAAAATACAGTACAGTAAATATTATTTTTCTAATTTTGGACAAACTGTAGCAGTATGTTTACTGTGAGTATAAACTCCACGTAATAGATATAGAAACAGATTTTTGCACTATTGATGGCTTGCGAGTAAATACTTAAAAATCGATATCTTGAAACCCGTTAGAGATATAAATATGAAACTTTTACCAAAATATCAAGTTTTCTTATCAATACAATAATAAATAATCATAATTAAAAAATATTAAAAATTACAGAAACGATGTTTAAAATAAAACTTTAAAA
The DNA here is from genome assembly GCA_033995675.1 of Nothrus silvestris. NCBI lineage: Eukaryota > Metazoa > Arthropoda > Arachnida > Sarcoptiformes > Nothridae > Nothrus > Nothrus silvestris. The sequence continues at coordinate 447 of JAUJYU010000066.1, forward strand.
ATGTTGGTACCTAGTTCAATACCTACCTGGTTTTGAGTTCATATATTAGCGAATCTATTATGAAATGTGTGTCTTCACGATTGCTGTTAATAATAAACACGCATTCGGACAACTTATTAATACTCGAATGTCTGAATGGTTTTACGGAAGAGATCATTGATTGCGATCACGTTCTCGCGGGAGTTCTGTTCACTTGTGATCCCATTAATGGCTCCATTAAGATGTCTTTTAATTAACTCAAATTATGGAATCAGAGAAGTAATAAGATTTTTATTGTTAAAACTTAAATGTAATTCTTATTAAACTTTTCAATTCTACTTTTAATAAACATTTATTAGATCTTAAGTCAAATTCAAATCTATTGCAAGACTTCGCAGACCTGTTGTCGGGAATCAAAAATAGCAAACAGAGTGTCGTCAACGCTGATGTACCGACAGATATTCGAAGAATATGTCAAACCATCGCTGGAAACAATCCAAAGAATTTCATTCAAATGAATACAGAAGAAGCACTTCAATGGCTGAAGACTTAATTGATTAAACTTTTAATATTTTGAAATAAAATGAAAATTGCAAAAATTGAATCATTAATATGAATATAATATGAATTATCAATTATTACTATCAATTATCAACTTTTATATAATCATTATATATAATAAATGCAAAAAGTTATTAAAGCGAAAGATTTAAATTGACTTTTATTTTCACATCAAATAATGTCTGCGTATTGCATAACAATAATAATAAAATGCTTGTGTTTATTATTAGTGGTCGGTTTTTCCGAGTCTGTACTCTCGAGTCTCGAGCTGTAACTCTCGAATTTTTTAAATTGTTGAATTAAATGATTATAGACTAACAATTCTTTCAATCAATTAATTTCATTTTAATTTACAAATAAAAATTTTAAAATTAGAGTTAAAAAAATTAAGATTTCTAGTTATTATACTTTAAATAAATGTTTTCAAATAATTTTTTCATATCAAAACTTATTTTTTTAAAGCATTTTTACTAATCCCAGACGCGAAATCTCATCATTAGTGGCAAATATTGTTAAAATATTTAGGCTAACCCTAAATTAGTTTACAAATTAACGAAGCTTTGAGTCAAAGGCTCTGGTGCTATAAAAAATTATACAGAGTATAAAAGTTTATTTTAAAAATGTAGAATATGTAGAAACATATCACTTCTCAAAAATGTGTTTTACAGTTTTATAAGTTAAGAACTGATCTCAGTTTATTGGTATTCTTTTTTCTTAAAATTTCTTTTCGAGAGTCTCGACTGCACTCGAGTTACAACTCTCGAGCGAGACTCGAAAATCTCGTGTCGAATCGACCTCTACTTAAAACTGAATTACTCGTGAATTTAATCAAACGATTTAAGCCTTCGCTGTATTTAAGCCTTTATTTCAAGTACTGATTGAATGTTAATGTTTTTGTCATTTACTGATATTTTTTGTAATTTAATATTATAATCAATTTGAGCATAAAATAGGTTAAATTTTGTATGCATATAGAGTGCATTAATGAATACATTAAAAGTTTTGGATTTATCGTAATATTGTTCTCACTATACTTTCCGAATTATAATTAAACAATAGAAATATCAATATTAATATTACTCTTTATTTATAAAGATTTGCGAATTTAAATATTTAAATAAGAAAAGAAACAACTTTGAGAAGTCATAAAATAAAAGTAAAACTTTATAAAATCTCTATATTAAGTCTTGTTATGTCTGAAAAATGCAATAAAAAGTTCAAACATTCAATCTTAAAGAGCTTATTTTTATTGAATGCATTAAATAAATCACGTAATAATGTCTAAACTTATATTATATCTAAATATTTTACTTTTTTAATATAAATCTATGGCAGCTTTTATCTGGAAAATTATTTTATACAAATAAATGGCATATTTAAACACTAAATTTTAAAAGTTTGTTAACAGACTGAGGTTCACATTGACGGACGGCAGAAATCTATATACTTATGTTCATTTATTTATATTTTTTATGATAAAAAGATAAAAATTTACCTAATTTAATTAACTAATATAATAATGTGATTGATAAGTTTTTTGGATTAGATATGTCAATTTAAACTTTTTTCGAAATTTTTGACATAAATTTTTACTATGCTCTAGCACTTTCAATGAATTTTATAATCATAATCATTTTCACTTGCCCGATGGGAAAATTTGAGCATGGGCATTTTTTGTAACACAACTCAGTAAATTGGGTTCTTTTAATTTCTTTATTGTGGCATCGTGTGGTCACACATTTTTAAAGTGCAAAATTAAGGGCCATCTATAATTAAAATATAAAAATTTGCTCGCCTTTACATTTATCACCAAATTCCAAACTTATCAATCGCACTATTATTATTTGATTCTTATATTGTATTTCATTCTTATATCAAAGCCAAATAAGTTAATATCAAAATTAATTTAAAATCAAAAATAGACTTTATTTGATTGTTATAAATGATGTCAATAAGCTCAGTCAGAGCCTAGGCTCAGGCTCAGGCTCAGGCTCAAAGCTCAGCCTGTGAACCTCAAGAGCGTGTAAGTTATAGATGATTCCAAAAATCTGTATAATAGAGAAAGAAGTTTTCATTATTGGTTTAGCGCGAGATTACATAATTAATAAATTTTCGGATTTTATTTTAATTCAGATTCAATTATTTACTAAATGACAATATTTGTTAACTTTTAAAGTGTAATATATAAAAAAATGTAATAAATTGATATTTTGAAATCATTATATATACTAATTTTGAAAATTTGTTATTTTATAGACTCCTAAACTAGAAGTCCTACAGGCATGTGGGTGGTATCATTAGAACCATCATGACCTGAAAGTAATTCACTGCCTATTTATTTTCCCGAAAAGTGACCAGTGGCCAAGTTACGGCGGAAAAAGATACCGAACTAATGGTTTTCTATGGGAAAAAATGGATTTTCATTTATCGATTAATTGGGGATTAAGTCTAATTGAAGTAGTGATTTTACCGAACTGGCCACTGGCCACTTTACCGAAGTGACCATTTTTACCGAAATTTTAAAATTTATTCAAATATAGATTTCAAAGGGTTGCAAAAGGGTATTAATTCTCCCGAAAAGTGACCAGTGGCCAAGTTACGACGGGACATTTTACCGAATTAGTGCTTTTCTATGGGTTTTTTGTATATTATTTATCTCCGTTTGATGGCGATTAAGCCTAATAAAAGTAGAGGTTTTCCTAAAGTGGCCTGCGGCCACTTTACCCGTTCAATTTTGAACGAGCCTCACGCTAGTAATTTATATTTAATAACTATATAATAAATCATATGTATTTTGTTACCACAGGTAACATTTTTCATCGCTTTACGACGAAACTCATAACTTTATAATTACAAATCATAGACTTATAAATTTTATATCAAATGAAACATAAAAATTGAATTTTTATTAGATATTAAGATATTGGACATTACACTCAACACAGGCATGGATTCTCGTGTTCAAAGATTGATTAGCATTTCTATATAAAACAGGATTTGATTAATTTTATTTACTTCTAACTGAATGTATTGTTGCAATTCTCCAATTGTTGTTATTTGATTTGCAGACAAAAAAAAGTCAGGACAAGTAAGGTCTGGTGATCGGACAGGCCATGGAACTGTTCCTCCGACACAGACAATAGCCATCTATTGGCTTAAATTAAAAATAACTTTTCTCATAAAAAATCATTAATTCGGTAGCATTTTCGGTAACTTGGCCACTGGCCATTTTTCGGGAAAATTACTGTGGCCACCCTCTCATGTCTGTATGTCTTATAGCTTAGGAGTCTATAAAAATACAAACAAACCTTTGAAAATTAGTATATATGAAGAACAGCTCAATAAGAAATAGCACTTATCATAAGATTTCGTTTTCAATATGAGCTGAAAGTTTGATTTGAAAATAACTTTAAAAATGAAGAAATGGCAAACTCTGAGTTAGTCTATAAGAAAGTTGAGGCATATTTGTTGTCATCACTGATATATCACCGCATTTGAGTCTCACTCTTGAACTCTTTTGCTTTGTTAGAAAATGAAGCGTATAATTCACATATAATTCACATATTATTCGCTGCACTGAATTGTTCATATCTCGAAAGTATATTTTCTCCGCTATTGATTTCCGCTATAAGCAAAAAAGGCATCATCTCATCCATCGCTCTGGAAAACTATCGCTTCAAATATGTTTTATATGCCTTTATCTCAAAACATTTCTTTCGACATTCGTCTTATAAAACGGAAAGCACTTCACTTTTTTAAAAATTGTGTATTCATTCAACCAAACCTTTCTATCAGCACTTTTTCATCTCAAAAATTGAAATAATATTTTGTTATTAGTTTTATTTTACTTCATTGTTTTCATATCTAATATTAAGTCATTATTAAACTAAAAAGTATTGCCTGAATATCTTTCCAGTTGTGCCACTTCTAGCCTTTTATTAATGAAAACTTTAAAACAATAACAATCAGGAATATTAAAAGAGACTCAAAAGGCGTTTTTACTAATTCAGTGAAGACGATAATAGAAATAATATGACACTTGGGCTTAATATGCGTAAATGTTAAATGTTTATTAGCAATTTATTTTGATGATACTGCGTATCCTTTTTGATCATCGAGTTCTGCCTCTTTGTCCGCACAATGTATTAAAGCCATTATTCTGATACTGTATTTTTCTATTTATAAGAGCAATGTATACGCTTTACTATATTTCAGCCTTAGGGAAAGTTACATTTACAGTATTTTTTATTTATTATTTGTTTGAACTGTAAGGGAGAGAAAGAGAGATGAGTTGATGATGAAAACATTTATTAACAATAGAAGATGAACAGTTGGGAGCTATTGATTGTTAACCTATAATTATTATTGCTTTTTGGAAAATCATAGACAGAAAATTGTAAAAATAAAAGGTATGCGCTCTGGCTTTGTTATACTGTACGTAGTATTCAGAGAAAACTCAACCGTATGTCTGTTTGTGTTCGTCTCTGAGAGAAAAAAGCGTTCAAATAGAGCCAATACAAGTAGATAGGAGTGAGGGCAGAGGCCACACTTGCAAATACTATGGGCTATATGGCCAGGCTATAAGTTACATCAATTTTAGCATTTATTTGATAGACTCTCTCTCTCTCTCTCTCTCTCTCTCTCTCTCTCTCTCTCTCTCTCTCTCTCTCTCTCTCTCTCTCTCTCCACTTTTTTTAGATACACTCGTATGCAAAACCCTTAACGCGAATTATTGAAAGGATAGCGTTGACAGAATTTGTTAAAATTTTAAATGGGAAGACTTATTAATGTAACCTTTTGTGAGGTTACTTTTCTAAGTTGCAACAGACGTTTTATGAATTACGTGAAACACACTCTTTAGACATGTACAGTAGAACCAAAAATCGAGAAATCTGATGATTCAAAATGTGTATTTTTGTGTTCCTAAAGCTCATTTGCTTTAGAACTACAGGGTGTTCAACTTAAAATCCCTGGATATTAGACTGCTTATACTCAGTGCTGCACAGTGCTCGATCGCCAGCTTTTCTCGCGCACGAGCACGAGCATGAAGCTTAAACCCTTTTTATAAATCAAATTCTGACTTCTGACTAACTTTACATTTGTCTCATTTAAAATATCGTTAAATAGTAAAACCTTCATACGAGGGCTGTTAAGGCTGCCTCTCGTAAGTCAACATAGGTTTATATGTGAATAATCTCTTCCCAATAGTGGAGAAATCTATTCTGACATACTGTAGATTCTAGGCTCGGCTCGAGGGGTCTTTACGAGCCCCAGACTCAAGCTCAGCCTAGATTCGTCAGGCTCGAGGCTTAGACCATTGAACCACGAGCCTGCATTCAAAACATAACATAAAACTGTAGTAATATATTTATTTTTCTTTAATTTCTTACTACAAATGAATGTCTAAAAATAATTACTCAAATTAATTGCAAATAAGATGTCTTTCATTTATAACAAAACTATCAAACGATTGAAACGATTTGTGTTTTGATCTGCAATTAGAATATTGTTAATTATAATTTAAAGATAACTTTCAAATAAAACTCAAAAATAACTTAAAAATTATAAGATATAAATAAAAATTGTTTCAATTGTTTGAAAATATGTTTGAATTCATTTTACAATAATTGAGTTTAATTAATGGATTTAGATTTGAATTTTATCTCTGATTTGAATTTGTTTGTATTTCAATTTTTATTTTGTTTTCATATAAAAATTGCAATTATTAAAGCTTTGAAACTGCTTATTATCCTCAGCTAATTATATTAAGTTTTGCATGTCATCATTTTAATTATATTCTGAGGCTTGGCTCGGGCTCAAACTCAAGCTCAAGCTCAGGCTCAAGCTCAGGCTTAGTACTTCAGAGCCTAGGCTCTTAGTTTTTGACCTAGGCTCAGGCTCAGGCTCGAAGGGTTTACAGCCTAGGCTCGCAAGACTCAGGCTCAGGCTCATGGTTTTCGAGCCTATGCTCATCATTAATTATAAAATATTAATTGGTATAGTGTAAATAATATAAATTAATTGCTATTATAAAATTGATTTAGAAACCGAGCACCAAACGCTCAAGCGTAGGCATCACTAATAATAAGATTGTCTCCACTTTTTTTGCCATAAGAATAAAACATTTATGCAAAACAATGATTAAACGTGAAAAATAATTCTGAAAGGTTTTGTTTTGATTCCAAATTCAAAACAAACGATAGTTATCAGTAATGATGAACATAGGCTCGAAAACCATGAGCCTGAGCATGAGCCTCTCAAGCCTAGGCTAGAAAAGTTTCAAGCCTTAGCCTGAGCCTAGCCTCAGCCTATATTTATTATCACGTGCAAACTTCATAGCTATTTTCAATTAATAAATTTGGAATAATAAGCATTTCAAAGCTTTAATAATTGCAATTTTTATATCAAAACAAAATAAAAATTAGAATACAAACAAATTAAAATCAGAGATAAATTTCTCATCAAAATATATTATTTAATCTGAATTATTGTAAAATGAATTCAAACAAATTATGATTTAATTGTCTTATTAATTGAATAAAAAAAACATAAACTCTGCGAAAACTTATTTCAAATCATATTTATATCTTATACTATTTAAGGTATTTTTCATTTTTGATTTCAAGTTTTATATAAATTTTGTATATAGGCTCGAGGCTTGATCTCTGAGCCTCGAACCTGAGCCTGAGCTTAGGCTCAATAGTCTGAACCTCGAGCTTGAGCCTGACGAGCCTGAGTCTGAGCTTAGGCTCAATAGTCTGAACCTCGAGCCTAAGCCTGACGAGCCTGAGGCTTATAAGACCCTCCGAGCTGAGCCTGGAGCCTAGGCTAGTCTTGGCTATTCATTAGTTATTAGGAGTGAAATATTCGGGAATTCCGAGTTTGACACTTTGTAACTCTTAAATAAACTAGTTTTGGGAAAAACAAAAATACACGTCTGCATCATTTTTGAAACTGTTTAAGGCCTCATCAAATTTCTCGATTTACTGTTTTTCATGTCTGGACAGTTTAAAGACGGTTTTTGCAATTAGAAAGGTGCCAACCTCACATAAGGTCGATTCTATTAATAAGATTTCTCATTTAAAATACTAACAAATTCGGTGAACGCTAAGGCTTTCATAAACCTCTATAACTAGCGTCTCGGGTTTTGAAAAGGAGTGTATTTTGTGCTAACTTGTAAGGCAACACATCGCTGATATACTCTTACAGCTATCCAACTATACAGCTATTATACAGCTATCGGGTATGTGAACTTGTATTGAATATCGGCCGTTCACTAACTCGTAAGTTGTTGAAGAGTCGAATGAATGAGGCGGTAACTGTTGGATATGACGTTGATAGTAGGCTGTGCTCTTGCAATCATTGAACACCAGGTGCTCACTGGCGAAGAGCTAGTTTTGGATGAAGACTTCGAGATATCAACACTCAAGCACTCAATGCTTAAAGAGATAGAACACTGTATTTAGAGTGTGTATAAGTTTGTTTCCCTCAGCCTCGGGTTATTTCAATAGTGATGGAACTAAAACAAGTATTATGTGGTACTTCTAATGTCAGTAATACTAGTTTTGATTTAAAATTAAGAAGAACTAGAAGAATAAGTGCATTCAAAAGTGGTATCAGTTATGTTATAATGAGAATTATACCGACCCTTAATTGCAATGATTCTAAACTATTATGTGGCTGTTTGTTAGTGATATTGACTTTGTTGACAATCAACTCATCACATGCAAAGCAAGGTATGTAATCAATTAGTTTTTCATCGCTATTTCAGTTTTTAAAGTGACCGCTGATTTTGCATTTTTGTTCAGTTCTTATTATAAGTTAAAATCAGCTCCAATTAAATCATTATAAGATGCGCTCATATTCCTAACTGTCTTCAAATATATAACTTAAATACTTTAATTTGAAACATACTTACTCTTCAGTACAATAATATCTAAATATTTAGAATCAATTTTAGTATTGTATTGTATTTTATTGTATACAATAAAGCATATTCTGTTTTTCAAATTGGGAAACCGTACCAATAGTGGGGTGGGACGTGTTCTCTCTCTTGGTCGTATTTACTTAGTAACAACTATTTTAAGTAACAATTTTAAATAATTGCATACATTTTTACAATTTTTTTAAATCAGAAAAAATTATGAAAAATCTAAATGTATTGCCGTTAAAACCGACAAGTCTCATTACATTTGATTTATATACAGACATTATAGTGTAATATTTGTGAACAAAATTGATGTGCAACTTAAATTGTATAGTTGATTTTGATTTCAAAATCTAAATTGTAATATTGATATGATTATTAACCATATCCATTCATTGAAAAAAGCCCATAGAAATATCTAATTAATCTCTTAAAAAATAAACTCAAACTAAATCAAAGAGTTTGTATAAAGTGGCACTTCTATTGATACGAATTTGTTTTATAAGAGTTTAAGAATTTTTGGTCGTTCCGACTGAATGACTGCTTTGCGATAGTTTTTCCTGGTTTTTATGTCTTTTTAATAGCAAAAATCATGATAAAAAATCCATCAGTATTTGCGTGTAATTTATATCATTCCTCAGTTTTTTAAAGTTTATTTACTAAATTCAAGTTAATCTCAATTTTGATCCTTTATATATCAAAAGCTTTTATTGACAATTATTGTTTAATAAATTAATTAAAAATACTTTTCTTACTTCTGTTGCATTGACAAGTATTGAAAGATGTATTGAAGATGAATACTAAGCGCTAAAATGTTATCCCTAGTAATGAGTAAGCTAATTCTTGGCATAGTTTGTTTCTCCTCGTTCTTCATATTCCTATTTTTCTCACTTTGCAAGAAATGCATGTCGAGTGCGATGCATGAACTCATGTTAACCAAAATACCAGAGACAATACTATAAAGAAACCATTTGCCAAATCATTCGACCGTAGTTTCAAAGTTTTCTTTTGCAAAGCGACCGAAGCGAGACTTTGAGACTCAAAAATTTACAGTCTATCAATTGTTTAGTATATGATATACAATAACAAAATTTCTAATTATTTCCTGAGAATTTTCTAAAAAAGTATATCAAATGTGAATCAAATACTTAAATCTTGTACTTAAGGATCTAAGAGTATAACTTCAATTAAAACCTCTTTTTAATCTCTTTTATGCTTAATTTACTAAAATATTTTGAATATCTTTCCTCAGAATGAAATTCTTTTATCTCATAAAAAATGAGTGAAAAACTAAAAACTTTTGAAACAATTTTGAAAAAAGTACATTTGAATTGTTTTTTTAAAATGTTGAGCTCTTGTAGTTTTGTAGTCTTGTACATGACTACAAGTTATTCAGAATTGCGTGACACGTTGGTTGGATGTAGTCTTGGATGGTAAGCTCAGTCGTGACGCGATAGCTTCTGATGCTTTCTCTCTATTGCCATTCTTATAAAATACCAAACACAACAACTAGTATTGGATGCGCTAATCTTATCAAACAATATAAGTTATACTCTCTATATTTGATAATAATGTCAGAAAACATTGTCCGATAATTAGAATTTTGTAAATATAAAATAGTTTATCTGTCTGTTTGTTGATAGCTTTTCACTTTAGATACTATAAAGTATTCACTGATTAAATATTTTTGTTTGGTTATTAATACTGTATTTAACACTCACTCTAATCTATATCTAATAAGTTTTCGATAATTAAACAAAGCTAAAAGTTTTCTTCAAGTGATTCAAATGAATTATTATTAAACTGAAATCAATTGTTTATCACTTATAAGAATTGTTGCTGCGAAACAATGATAACTAGAGAGAGGATAACTTAAAGCTTAAGAAAGTAAGTTGTTATTGATATTATAGTGTATTGTATTGAAAACAGGAATAATAGTTGGCATATTAGGAATAAAAGAAAGCATTTCCCTTCAAGCCAAATAATATGGCATATATTTTAGCCTTCAATTTTTTTTACTTTTGTGACCAGAAGATAGATGTGTACTCACTTTTCTTACCAGATTGAGCTCAGTTTCTGGCAGAGCTATTCCACCTGACAAAGAATGATTACCGCGACGGTAGATTATCTTGTATGTGATTTGATTTTGTTTGACTCACTCTTTAAAAATAAGCTCTAATTTCTAGTGTTTCATTTGGGCGAATAAGTTGAGGGGCTATGAGAGTAAAAGTAGGAACTTGAAAAGTTGGCTCGCCCTTAGCCCTTACCTATGCGAATGCCATATGCCTTTGCGTGATATTCTTAAATTTACGAAAAGCACAAGCAATTGGCATTCGTAGCACAACATTCGCTATCAATACTCTTAGTGTAACTCATTTTGTAAAGAAATGTTACTCGTAATCGCTAATGCGTTGTTATATATCATTGTTTAGTACAATATTAACTTTAACATTTGCTATATTAAGTTTGCTCACTATAAAAAAATAGAAAACAAAACTAGTTATAATAAAACTAAATATAATAAATTACTTTCATTTTTATGGCCTAAACTTTTTGTCGAGATTTATTTCCCATTAAATAATCTTTTCAAACCACTGAAGGAAGTAAAGGAGTCATTGGATTCTAATCGATACCAGTATTGTTATTTATGACATGTCTATTATATTGAATCGATACTGTACTTATTCTTACTTTTGAGAGCCATTGTTTGTGATTTTTATGAAGCCTAGTTCTGTCACATAAGTTAAGTGCTATTACATTATATACCATTTATAATGGATCGGAGATATGCATAATAGTTCTTCTAATAAAAAAAATATTAGACCAAAATAAGCTACAAATAACGCACATTCAAAAATTGATAGCGATATGAATTATGTGAAGAGCGTGAATAAGTCATTCCATTCTTAGACATTTGTATGTTTTGATACAAAATAATATATATATAAAAAGGCAAAAAAGAGAAGGTAATCACGAATCCAACAAAAGCTTACAAAATAATCTTCAAAAATTTTTTAGCACTACTGATATTATTGATGGCATGACATCAAAATTCTTCGATAAATACAGAAATAAGAAATGATGGAAGGAATAAACTTTTTTAATATTAGATTCGTAATGATCATCCAATATTTAAAATTAAAAAGTTTGTAAACTTCCAAAGCATTCATAAAATGGCAATAAATGAAATGTCATACGTTTTATTATTATAACCTTTTTATCCATTCAATCCATAAAAGTTTGACGTTTTTGCTTTAGAATCAGTATTAGGCATGAGTTGTTTGGAATCTACAGTATTAAATGCAATCAAATGTGTGTACAGTTTTATATTTCTATTCACTTGACTGAATGTTATTAGTTTTTTATATAAAAAGTTTGTCTTAAAACGAGTGCTTTTCCAAACTAGAGGTAAAAAACAGAATGTATTATATTATGAAATATTTGAAAACTAGTTGTAACACAAAGTCCAATACAATACATGAAACGAGAGAAGAATTGGTGCATTTATTATTATTTGTGCAAAGGTTGCAATGATTGCCTCAAATAGTTATTGGCAATAACTTATCAAAAATTTTACAACAAAAAGTTTCAAAAGAGGACTGCATTAAACATTTTTCGGATCAGTTAATAAGAATTGTAAACAACTAGTGCCTAAACTCAGCCCACTATATATTGAAGCAAAAAAATGTGTGTGCTTTGCGAGTGTACAGTATATACTGAGTATATACTCAGTATATGCTCAGTATATCTGTGTGTGTCTCATAAGATATTTTCAAATTGAATAAATTATTGCACTGACCCTAAAGGTTAGATAAATTTATATACCTGACTCTTTTTTGAAAAGTTTAAGTCTCTGCACTCTCTTCATTGATGAGCGAAATAACATCTTAAATATATATATATAATGAAAACCTGCTACAAAGCTAGGCATACCTGCTCTTTACACCAATTGTGGCGCTCGCTGTGAATCATTTCAACCCGCACTTGTGGTGCTAAATAAACACAAATTTTAAAACTAAAAAAAGTTGAGCTATTACTGACTACTTTAGATAAAAAGATTTTTTAATGATAATTCCTCTAAAAACTTTTAAATGAATCTAATCTTTCTGACTTTATTTTAAGTTTGTCTCCAACTATATAATTGATTTAGAGATAACTCCACTGATAATAAAAATTTCTTCAAAAAGAGTTTTATTGATGAGATAACTTTTGGTTTTTGCTAATTTCAATAATACTTAATATGTAAACTGTAAGACTCGTTATCAGAAGTAGTTCATAGAATTTAAAAATGCCAACACTAACAGATTTAACAATATTTTATTTGCTTTACTGCCACTATCTTTATGAGCGGATTTTGAAATATTTGACATTATTTTCATTTCTTTCCCCGAAAATAAATTCTTCTTTTGACCAAAAAATAAGCAAAACTAAGCATAAAATTCGCTATTTTGACGATTTAAAGGTTCTTAAGACAAATCTTGTGGTCGAAACACCTTTTAAGAATTACTTCACGGAATTTATTGAGCACAAAGATATTATCGTCCCATAAGAAGAAAATCTCACCACATGTGCCTCAAAACCAATCATACTGTTAGGTTAGGCCCAAATTGTTTGTGCATCACTCGTTACATTGAAAACTACTGGGGCTGAGACTACAGAATTGTTATACTGTATATAATATTGTACACAATAAGAGGAGAGCACAACTTTGTTACAATGGCGTAATGTTACAATTTTCCTTTCTGTTGGTTTTTTACATTCTGTGCATCTATTCTTCTTTTTTTCTTTCAATGCCATAATTTTTTCTCTTTATTTTGTTTGCCTGAAAACTACTACTGAATACGAGCCATACTATACTCAATGCTAACTATCAAACACAAAAGTCCAATTCAGAATCATTGCCACCTTTTTAGTAATCGCAGTGTATTATTAAACTAAATCTGGAGGTTTGAGGCTTTAGCTATTTTATGCAAAAAATCCATTCATAGTAACTATCGTGAAATTATAGCTCTCTCTAATACTTCTTTTGTAAGCTTCCGTTTCCACCACTAATCTTATGCAAACTTATTTTGAACCCATTCTGAATACTATCCAAATCCATATATAAGTAAAGGCCAACATAACTCCTGACACTGATTCTTAACATTGAATTTTGAAAACTTATAAAAATGTCAAATTGGATAAAGAGTTGATCATTTGAGAAAAAAATTTACATCCTATTCCCGAAATTATTTTGTGACACCGTATTATTTCCAATATAATTGGTTTGAAACTACTCTGTTTGAATTCAAAAAATCACTTATTTATCTTTAATCTTTTGTTTTAATGATTTAATGATTGTTCAAATATGAATTGTGGCTGAACTCAAAACTTCAAGTTATCAATTATTATATAAGGGAAGACACTTAGATATTTGAATGAACCTTTACTTTATGATAGGTTTATGAACATAATTATGTTTGATTGTTGTAGCTTTGATTAAATAAACCTGTGATTATATTGTTTACACACAAGTAATAAATTGCAAACAATATAATACAGTTCAACATAATTCGAAGCAAAAAACTTGTATTTTTCACGTAATACATTGTTTAAAGATAAATACTTAAAACCTAAGGTTAAGTAATTATTTAGATTTATTTATTGATAATATCCTTTATACAATCCTTTGCAATCATATTTTTAATGAATATATTTATTGAATTAATTTTCTTTCCTTTTGTATTAAAAGTTGAATACAGCTATACCTAAAGCAAACTGTGTTTTGGTTATCTCTTTGATCCTTTCTATAAGTTATGATCTTTGAAATAAAAGTATTTATTCACCTTTTTTATGAGATTTGCGTTAAACTTCAACCCACAAAATCACCAAATCCTTCGACACACTGGCCATAAGTCGCAAAAGCGTAGAATAAAGATAGAGAGGAATAACATAAATAAACTTAAGTCTTATTCAAGTCTCTCCGCATACAAACTGATGCTAGTTTTCATGCACTGTCACCTTTTTTAGATATGGAAAGAAAAGTTCTTTCGATACATTAAAGACCTTCTTTGTTGGGATTAAAGATTCTGAATAGTGGTATGAGATTTGTGAGACACAAAAAAAGAGTCCGACAATAAAAAAAGAAAAATATGTATAACTTATATAATGGCAATGCGTTTTGGAGTTATGGTTATGTCGCAAAAGTTATATAAATTAATCATCGGCTGTTGCCTTTATAACACGCTATTTCATTGTCCAAAAGATTTCTCTCGTGCTAAGCCTTGGAGCGAATTTCAATTCTTCATTTATTTCTCTTGTCTAAAGTGTATTCATGTATATGAAAGTGGATTCACTTGAAATAGTTTGAATAGGCTTTAAGATATTAATTGATATCATTTCTTGACACGATTTTAATTTTGCTCTTTAAGGTTAATCTCTTTTTAAGTGAAATTTTGTTTGAATTAACAACAATTGCACTCAAAATGGCATTAATTTAATTTCTAAATAATGTACATTCTTTAAAATATAGTTTCATTTCCATATGATTTATCTGAGTGTCATATCAAAGATATGTTTAAGTCTATATCCAATTGCAATGATTATATTTTCTCTCTTTAACACTGCTTCTTAAGTGAAATTCTATGTATGCCGTCATTGCATTTGCAAAATTCTAATTCAAAGCGATGTTTTAGTTAATTCAATCCAATCTTTCGTCGCAATCTTTTTCTTCATACATTCTCTTTCTGACCCAATCTATTGAAAAGTGTTAGTAAGCTTTCAATCCTTTTGCTTTTGAGACAAATTGATTAAAGGAATTCGAGGGCGAGAAGTGGTAGGAATAGTAGGAATGGTAGGGATGGTAGCAATGGTAGCAATGGTAGCAATGGTAGAAACGATAGAAACAAATTCGAGAAAATTTTCACTCATATTAACAAATGAAACACACTTTCATTGAAATGGTAAAAATGAACAATTGTTATATCGATTATTTGATGACTGAGAGGTATTGAGGGGAGGGGTGAAGGTTAACCAAGCGGACACAGAACCGCTGTTTGACATGTATTGTGTGACATTAAACTGAAGAACACATACTATTTGAAAAACTCCCGATGCCATCGATTTGCATATGTCGATGACATGGGCCAACGCAGAGCACATACAAAGAATATCAATGCTCAGTATAGCGTTTGTGCACTCATGCTGTCAACTCTTTCCACTGAAGGCATTGTCATTATTCCGAGTCGCGTAAAATATTGCCACCAATAAACAGTCGCTGAATGTCCTCAATGTATTTGAGAACATTTTATGTTTGTCCTCTGCGCTGGCCTTTTGTTGTTCACCCCATGGCTGAGGGATAATTAGTTCTTTAGCCTATTGATGGATATCATGCATTCTCACCTTTCAACCATTGCTCTATTTGCCATTTGCTAAGAATGTTAGTAAAGGCACAATAATTCCCTAAAACTTTCACAGGTGTGTTAGCATTTTGACCAAAACCAAAATGAGCTTAAACTATGCAAAGGTGGTATTTATTCCAAATTTTGATGGCTATTGTTCGATATCCGTCCGATCGGTTCAATTTTTCGGTCAATATTATTTCAATACAACACGTTTTGCATAATTTGTCAAAAAAACAAATCTCTTAAGAACGACAAAATTTTTTAAACGCAAATTTTAAAATCATTATCGATTTGTTAGAAACAAAAAATTAATTCTTAACCTAAGTTTAATGGATTACTTTTTTAGTGTCGAATTTATATTGAAGTAATTGTAGCAAAAGTTTGAAAAATAGTGAATGGTATAAATGGTAGGCCTGGAGAGCAAATCATTGCTGTGATAGCCACAGAATAAATACTTTGAAAAGATGCAAACTCTATTGAGAGGTACTGTTTAGAGCTACCAGTTTTAGCTTTGAGTTTCAATGACCATTTGAAATGCAATACCACTGGGAGCCTTACTCTCCCATCGACTATTCTAGTGATCCTTTTCTGCTTATATACTTTTGTCGGTTCACTAACTCACTAATACTCGAAAGGATAAAGCTTTTGGTGCAACTGAAGCCGACTTTATTCTTATGCCTACACATTCAATGATTGTAATGTCCATCCTTTGTCCACTAAAGCCGTCAGGATATATATATTTGTAAATTGAGGCATTTGAGCCCATTTCTGTGCTGTATTGAGTGCAACCGTTGGTATTGAGTTTCTCTAAAGTTTCATACAATACAATAATTGGTTACTCGCGTTCATAATATTCTCGGGTCATTCTCTTGAAAAATGTAAAGTTATAATCACTGCAACAATGCTTAGCATATGATACAGTTTTTATGGCATAAAAGAGAGTTTATGTGCATATTCTTGCAATTTGACAAAAGTAGAAATACACGCATAAAGCAAAATCTGGTACTGAAAAATTGCTAGCCATTCATCAGAATAAACGTTATATGTTCTAAATCTGTTTCTGCTATTTTTGCAAAAAACGCCAAATTGAGGTTTAGCTCTGAAACTGGGTTTTAATTTTAAATTATTAACTCTGAACACTTCGCGAAGGGTATAATAATTCAGGAAAAAAGTTTTCTTTTTTTCACTTTACTGATGAAAAATAATTTTTTTTTCCAAATCATAACTTAAAGTAAAACTCATGTAAATTATGAATTGAGCCAAAAGCAATAAATCCCGATTTCCGGCACATGTATTTGACTCAAATATTCGCAGTGAGAAAATAAAGTTTTAGTCGCAAATGGCTGAGGCTTGAAATGTAATTACGAGAATTAATTTTAAAGTGGATTAACTATTGCTGAAACACTAGTGGGAAGAATGAGTGAATTCTTGTCTACAAATAAGTTACTGGAAATAGAAAGAGAGTGAGTGAGTGAGTGAGTGCGAGAGAGAGAGAGAGAGAGAGAGAGAGAGAGAGAGAGAGAGAGAGAGAGAGAGAGAGAGAGAGAGATGAAGGAAGTTGTGAAAACACATTTGGTCTACTCATCAACATTACTATCGAATGTCTAAGTCGTGTCCCCATCGCTCTGCTGCTGCATCGCTTATCTTCGTCGACAGCTTGTGGTTTTTGATCTAATAGAAGACAACTGTAAACAAATGAGACAATAGTAACAAAAGAGGAAAGAGAACCAAAGTTGAAAAAATAGAGAGAAATGGTCCCAACATTTGGACTTAGTTAGCAATAATACTCTGTCTACTTAAATCTCTCCCAAAAAATTGATGCGAAGCAAATTTGTGGTTTTCTAGTTTCAAGGCATCTGTTAGTCATTAATCCTGAGCCACATTTTATTCATATCGAAGTAGTGATGCCTAAAAACTTTTGTCTCTCTCCTCTTCATATCTTCATTTGAATCCCTCTCACGCTCAGCGATTCTTTAAAAAATGCGAATTTATAGCCCAACTCAATATATTTGATAACTTATTCATGCATTTCTTTTTATGCTAACCTTTTCCTCATCGCATACATGAAAGTGTATATAAGTATATAAAGTGAAAGTGAGACTAAGAAATAGACTCTAAGAATTGAAATCACTCCAGACGTTCAAAATCAAGTGAAAAAACAATAATCATTTTATAGTCAGTTATATGGGTCAGAGATGATCATATCATTAATTTTGAAAGAACGTCAACCAATATTTATGTTTAGCTAATGCTTTGTATCAAAGCACATAAAATTGTTTGCAATATTGTTAATGTTAGTGTACTGTATATATTATATTAAGTATACGATATGATAGTCTGCTCACATTATAAAATAAGGTCAGGCACTTCCCATTACCATCTTCTTATGCAATATATGTGAAAGTAATGATATGCCTTTTACTTCATTGCTTCAAAAAAGAGGTTCATCAACTTCAACGTGAATATGTTAACTTCAGTGGCGCTCCAGTATATGCACACATACATTCAGTGGCGCAGCCAGGAATTTGCTTGGGGGGGGGGGCTTGATAAAAAAATTATTATCTACATTTGACAAGTTAGTTTATATTGTACTAAAAGTAGCGCAATACAATATTTAATTACAATACGATATTCATTTTGCGATTCTCGATGGGATCCAAGGGGGACTACAGCCCGGTAGCCCCCCTTGGCTGCGCCACTGCATACATTACTTACTATATCGCTTATATACCATTCAAATATATAAATATACTGTATATTAAAACTAATCTCAAGCCTAGGATTCTATGAAACTGTTCTTATTGTTGATAACCTAAAATTCAAATCTTAACAATTGATTAATTTTTAAATATTTTCATCAGCTCTTTGTCAGCTTAAGTGGAATTTTTATTGATCAAAACACTTCTATAAAGCTATATATTTGTCATTAATATAATAGCCTTAAATACATTTTGAGTTAACCTTCAACTTGATCTCAAGCCTTAAAAGCGCATTCTTGTGAACTCAAATACTAAACGATACCATTGCATGATATGATCCATAATCATGAAAGAGAACCTAAAAACTCGCTCATGTGTGTTCACAATTTATTCTTCTAAATATTTGTGAATCTCCCCATCGTATGAATGGTTGTATACCTCTTTGGTGAAGTGAAAGTGAAGCAAAATTTGGTTATTTACGAGTGCAACTTATTCGTTGATTAGTTTTTTGAAAAGTTATATAAACTTATATTTATAATCTCTTCTCATTTAGGCCTTCACTACTAGAGATACTATCAGTATATTCTGTATGACATTGTCATAAAAAGTAGTGTAAGTAATAGCGAGGACCAGTTTCACAGACTTGTTTCAATTAAATGTTTATTTTTTCCTTTTATTGTCTGACTCGAGTCATACATAAACTTTTGATTAGAAGCGATTAATTATATCTTCTTATTTGAAGAAAGAAAATATTAATTTAACGACTACTATAAGTAGTCATCATTTTATTTATATTAATAATATTATTATTATTCCTACTTTAAAGAACCTGAAAATCTTGTTCAAGTATTAACTTTATGTTATTCCTAAGTTAACTCTTATATGATTTTGAATGAGTGACTGACTCTCTTTGAAACTCTTTTGAATTTTTCATCAATTTATTGCTCTCAACCATAATTGCTGTTGATTTTAAATGGCGAAAGTGGTAATTAATCAATTTTGATGATAATAACGACATTTCACTCAAGCATTTCTCTATGAGCTTTTATAATCACAACCAAACTAATGATAGTCGACTATATTTAATAAAAGGGAAAAGATTTGAATTAACGTTAGACCACTGGAGAATCTCTCATGTGATAATATAATATCAAAAGTAATAAAAGTCAGTCTTTTCAACTGTATATATCATAATTTATTGTGATTTAGTACAAAGAATGCCATCAAAAAAGACACGATAAGGAGTAAAAGTTACCTTTACTATTGTTTGGCAATAAAATGTCATCTGCTTTACAAAATTGGTTAAGTATTTAAACGTAGCTAAGGTTCGACTCTATAAAGTTCATGAATCTTAAACTTATATTATATGCGATTAAATGAAAAGTATCTTTAAAAAGTCGACGAAGAAAAAAGTTCTCTGACTTTCCTCTTGAGCGACAAAATGAACAATAACTTGAAAAGTGCTGAACACATAAATTTTGGAAATGAGAACCACAGGAGGTTAGATAAGGTTACATTGTTTTTCAGGATTAACGTTCAACTATTCAGCATACATACCGTCTCTTTAAGAAATTATTTTCTTCGAAGCTAAGCTTCAATGAATCTTCTGTATGCGATCATATACCTTATCCACAGAGTTCACGTTTGTTATTCACTTTGATTTTCTTTCTTTCTAATTCACTTGAGTTGGGTTTAGGGCTCACATAAAAAATTGCAGCGCAACGATTTGTCTTACAGCCCAGCCTCTCAATTCTTGTGCCCCTCAATGCCTTTTCGTGAAGATATGAAGATATAGGTGGGGAGGCATACAAGACATGTATTATGAAATCGACTCTGTCTGTCTGTCTGTGTCTGTGTCTGTGTCTGTGTCTGTGTCTGTGTCTGAGATCCTGAGTTTAAACCCAAAGCCACCCTCAGAAAGTTTTAATAAGCGCTTTGTGACCACAAGAACATCAAAGTTTGCTGTTTTTATCCGATTATTCTGTTTTCCTAATCCCCACCGGACAGTGGATTTACAGTTTATCCGCATAGCATTTCTGGTATCACAAAACTCAAAACAATAGTTGCCTACAATAGGTCTACTATGTCTACAATTTAAAATGTATAGAACCA